>APFE031719586.1:518-26860 GCA_000404065.3 Pinus taeda
TTGTTTGAATTCATTCTGTGTATATGATTTCACTGTGTAATTATTCCTGCTATCATTAATTGTATGCATGCGTAACAACAGGAAATCTTGCCCATACCACTATTGGATGTTCAGATGATATGCCTTATTTTTTAATCATGTATGCGTTGATGGTATGAACCTTTAAAGTCTAGTAGTATCGCTTTAATCGCTGTGTCTAACTATTTAGATTCAACAATCTTGAATGATTTAATATCTGTGTGTTGCGAATGCAGTCATCTATATAATTGTATTTTTGAGATATAGAACATCAAAAGCTACGCTTTAGAAGTTCAAATAGATTCTCAGGATAGTTTTATTTACTTACATTTCTGTCAATAGTTTTAGTCACCTATCGCTACTGTTATCTACAAAGTATTCATTCATCCCATTTATCTATTTCTGGGAAACTGGTCCCATTATCCCCAGTCGGAGCCACTACCCCAAACGGAAAAGGAGTTGCACTAAGGTCCGGACCGGGCGGTTTCCCCCAATGTTGGTGCAATGATTTTCGAGGCATCAACAAAGTCAAAAGGTCACTTATAAGTTCAAAGATCACATTAGAAGTCTAAAATTCATGAGGAAATTAAAAAGTAATGGGGATTTTAAAGGTCATTCCTTTTGTTATAAAAGAGGCCTTATTACTCTGAGAGAGGACTTTTAACCTTGGATTCTCCGTCCAAGCATTAGAGAGTGTTACATAACATTTTTTTGCTGCCCTTGTACTCCCCGTTCCATGATCTTGGAGGACCTCTACAGTGAAACCAACATGCTTTCCCATCATGAAGACACTCTCATTATGTCCCTCTTCATGAGCATAATGATTCCCTTTTGCATCATTTCCCAAGAATCTTCCTTTTACCCCAGTTTACAAGACCAATGATAATGACCAGTTTCCTCCTTGTGCTGATTTGCAGAGATTAAAACCAGGACGTTGTATGACACTACTGAGCCTTTTCTCACTCGTGGAGATCCTCTTTCGACAATTTTTTTAGATATGGAGTCAAAGTTTCCAGGTCTAGAAGCTTCATAATGGAAGTCTGGTAAATAGTTGGGCTTGATGGAGCTGAGGAAGTCAGTTTGGGCTCCTTTCCCCTATTAGGATGGAACAAATCCAAGAGATAAGGCCTTCTCCCATGATAAGAGGAACCATCTCCCCTCCATCTAAGTTATATAAAACCCTCCTTTTACAAGCTACACTAGTTTCCGGTCTTAGTATTTTTGGAGCTTGAATAATCAGCAAGACATCTATAGCTTATAGCTCTCTAGTTTATGTTTGAGGGATAATAGTTTGTTTGGTTTGGTTTGAGGCTAAAGGGAAGAAGCCTTAAAACTTCCATTGTTGGGGCTATCCATGAGATGCAAGCAAAATTGTGGGAACCCAGATACATCGAAGGAGACCAGTAACATCAAGGCATTGGTTGTAATCTCTTTCTGAACTTATACGAACACAACTATTGATTGATTTCCTACATTGGAGCATTATCTTACATTTGATGGCTTGATGTTACTTGACCTATTAAGTAGGTCGAATGCAATTTGTATGTTATCACGTTTGCTGTTGTTGTTTGTTTGCTTGTTTCAGGTATTCAAAGAAGGAAACACAAAGTAGTGGGAGTAAGGAAGCAAGATCATCACCAAGCAGAATAACGTTCTAAGAGGTAGGCCCTCTTATTTGATTCTATCTTGACGAGATTCCCTAGTGGAGTCACCAATTTTTGGTGCAAGAGGATGGCTACAGGAGGCACAAAATCTTTATGTCTAAGGGAAACAGGTTCAACATCCTTTTGTCCAAGGGAAACAGGTCTAAAATCCTTATGTCCAAGGGTAGCAAGTGCAAAATCCTTATGTCCAAGGGCAGTAGGTCCAAAACCATTTTTTCGAGGGGCAACAGGTTCAAAAGCCTTATTCTTAGGGACATTAGGTGCAAAATCCATATGTCCAAGGCCAACAGGCTCAACAACCTTTTAACCCATATGTTGCTTATCAACAGCCTATGACTGGACAATTTCAAGGTCAGAATCCTCCCTAAGGACAAGGTGAGCTAAAATGGGGTCAAAATCAAATGCCGTATGGAAAATACCCCCCACTATGGCGACAAAACTCTTACCAATAGGGATGGGTTCTGCCGGCTCGATGCACTTATCGACTTCAAATGCCTTTCAATACCCAATTGCCATTCTTGGCTACACTGGAATTTCCAGATGTGTCTAGGCTCATGAATGACCCGATTCTTTATTTGCCATATTAGCCTCCAGTCCCATCCAAGATCCCGAGCGATTGTCCAAGTTTGAAGGAAAAGTGAAATAGGATCCATAAGCCCATGTGATGACATATCACCTCTGGTACTCCTCGAATTCCTATGTTGATGATTCCATTCGTCTTCGGATTTTCCGACAAACTCTTACAGGTGCTGTAGTGAAGTGGTATATTGATCTACCTTGAAATACCTATAATGACTTTAACATTCTTGCCATGGCCTTTCTCACACATTTCCAGTTGAGGGTTCGATGAAACTAGCACCCATCTGATAACCTCACTCAAGCAAGACACTGCGACCCACATCTCTGATCACATCCATGAATGTAGACGGAGGTGCCCCCTGATTAAGTTTGAGATTGCTGATCAGTTGTTGATCAAGTGGTTCACCAAATATTTCGTCAGCAAAATTGTTGAGGACATTGCTATGGGTGGATGCGTCGCTGAGGAACAAACCATTGCACCTGCCTAGTATTTAGACGTCGTCTATTCACAATCTGACACGTTATATGATATGTTACCCGAAGTGCCCAGACCATCATCTAATCTGACCACATCTAAGTCTCTAGCTACACCTCCTATAGATGGATTAATTGGTTCAGTGACTCAGATCCTTGCAAAATCTTCTTCCAAATAGAAGTCGGTCTCCAACACTTCTTCCAATGGTTCCTCTCACAATTCATTTGGCACTAGTAAAACCTTAGAGGTTCATGCTATCTAGTCTACTACAATGGATAAATCCTCTAAAGTTAAGAAGAAATTCAAAGGAAAGGGTAAAGTTGATTCCCCGAAACAGGGCCCTCCTAAGTTGTCTACTGGTGATACTTCCCAATGGAAGTCCAAATATCCATGCCTCATATGTGAGGAGGATCGCTATACTGAGGATTGTCCCAAGTGATTTGAAGTTAGTTTTTTGTTCAAAGGAACCCCAGCTATCCTGAAGGAGCCCTTTCTGTCTCAGCAAACCCAAATGGTATACCAACCTCAGTCATCTGCTTCCACAGGTTCATAAGTGTTCATGATGACTAAAAAACGTGGCTACCAGGTCAAAAGATTATCAAACTCCTACCCTGACAGGAGGGAAAGAGAAAGAAGGTACCCCATCTTCTTCTACCCCATCCAATTCTGATCCTCTCCATATAGAGCGACCTAATCCTGATTCTGCCATTCGACCTCCTTCTCAAGGTGTGCTATGAAAGTCCTCGTACAATCCAAATGCTCAAGCCACTCAAAATTATAACATTGTTGAGGTTTTGGCTCAAGTGCCATCAGCTATGTCTGCTCTCGAGTTCCTTCAAATCTTTCCTTCTCAGTAGAAATAATTACTATCAACTATTGGGGATATTGATCCAACTGAATCTAATCTCATTTTCTTTGATATGGACAACCATGTTCTAGGTTTACCTCATCAAATTACTTTCTCATTCAGGCGATCATAAATGAGAAAACCATTCATAGGACCATCATCGATGAAGGTGCTTCTACCTGCATCATGTCTGTCACTTGTTGGAAGGAAATTGGTTCTCCTACTTTGAATCAGTCCCCTAACACTTTGGAAGCTTTTGATGGATGCAATTCATGATCATTCGGTGTCCTTCCCAACCTTGCCATTACTTTGGAGGGCAAGACAATACATGTTGAAGTAGAGATCGTTGAGGCTAATCTTAACTATAGTCTTCTACTCGGATGGAGATGGACCCATGCCATGCATGTTGTAGCCTCCTCCCTTTTCTATGTGATTCATTTTCCCCATCAAGGGAAGATATTCATAGTCGAACAATTGTCCTTCTTTACCTCTTCCTCCTCGGATGGCAATGTTCCTTATGTAAAGCACACCGGTGCTCCTTATGAGTGTGTGGGGGCAGGACTCTTTAAAGATCCTACCTTGATGGGTATTTTTTCACTCCCACCTCCTCATGTTGCCTCTGTCAACATGATCTCAGTCAAGTCTAATCCTTGGGTCATTCCCTCACTGGATATTGTTGATTCTTGGGGGCGAGGTTATGTTGCTAAGTCCTGCCGAAATTAATTATGTGGAGATTGTTTTCGCTTTGCCTTTGACATCCTCTGATCATCCTATTTCGAGAACGTCTCTCGATGTGTATTCTTAATCCCCATGGCTTGGTTCTTCAAAATATCCCTATCCCTTAGCCGAGACTTTTCTTTTTGATGAGAGTATCATGGAAGTTATGTCTCTAGAGGAAGTACCATGGAACAAGACTCATCATCGTTCATTGTTCTTGCTTGGCCCGACGGTCATGTATACTTATCTTGAGAAGTCCTCTTCTTTGTTCCTGACCCTACCACTTCAAGTGCCGATCATGACTCATGAAGTTTGGTCGAAAAGGAACATGGGTAACATTACACAAACGATTCCAATTGATATTTCTATCAAACTTGGTATCGTTGAAAATGTTCATATTGGGGTAACTTGTTCTCTAGATGAGATCAAGCTCCATACTTGTCTATTCCAAGAGTTTTGGGATGTGTTTGCATGGTCATATGAAGAAATTCCCAGCATTGACCCTAGTATAGCCGCGCATGAAATTCAGACTTACCCTCATGCGAAGCCCATTCGCCCACGACTTCATCTAGTGCACCTTAGAAAAGTGACTGCCATCAAGGGAGAAGTTGAAATAATTCTTAAAGCTAGATTTATTTATCCAATCCCTCTTACAGATTGGGTGTCGAATATCGTATCGGTGACAAAGAAACAAGGCACTATTCGTGTTTGCATTGATCACCGTTATCTCAATCATGCTTGTCCAAAGGATAATTACCCCACTCCTTTCATTGTCCAGATCATTGATGAATGTACTAGGAGTGAATTATTTTCCTTTATGGACGGTTAATCTGGTTACAACTAGATAAACATTGCACCGACTAATCAAGATAAGATAGCCTTTATCTGTCTGTGGGGGACCTTCACATATACAAATATCCCTTTTTGCCTTAAGAATGTTGGGGCCACATTTCAAAGAGTGATGTCTTATGCTTTCTAGGATATTTTGAACATCATTCAACCTTGGATGATCTCCCCGCTCATTCTCATAAGCATTGTGATCATCCTGATCATCTCTGGAAAATTTTTATCCACTGTAGACATTACAACATTTGGCTGAAACCGCATAATGTGTCTTCTATGTCGAATCTGAATGAATCCTTGCCTTGATCCTCTTAAATTCGAGGCCATTGTCAATTTACCCCCTCCATATTCATTGCATTACCTACAGAGTCTACAGGGAAAATAAAATTTCTTTCGTCGTTTCGTACCAAACTATGCTAAGCTAGCTTAAAGGTTCACCCAGTTGCTCAAGCAAGGAACCCCATTTATTTGGGATGAGGCTGCCCAAAAGTCTTTTGATGACTTAAAAGCCGTCCTCATAAATGCTCCTTTTCTACACCCTCTGAACTATCATCACGATTACTTCCTTTATCTAGTTGCAACCTCTAGTACCATTTCTATGGTGCTGGTATATGACGACGACAAAGGAAATTAACATGTTATTTACTACCTCAATCGCAATATCCTCGACACTGAGATGCATTATGCTCATGTTGAGAAGTTGGCTTTGGCTTTCGTACAGGTTTTTCAGTGCTTTTGGCATTACATTATCCCTCGTACTCCACTGTGCTTTCTGAATGCAACCCCATGACCTGACTCGTCAGTTGCTGGGGGGCAAGTATTCGAAGTGGATTGTCATCCTCCAAGAATTTGATTTGGTGTTAACTACTACCAAATCTAAGAAATCATTGGTCTTTGCTGAGTTGCTTTTCTCCCTTCCCTCTACTTCTCTTCCTGCTGGTATTGATGAGCAGCTCCTGGACGAGTCCCTTTTCTTGATTAACACTCTTGAACCCTGGTACGGTGATATCGTTGTGTATCTCCAAACATCCACCTTCCAGTTTGCGTTGACCAAGGATGATCGTTGACGCATTCGACATCAATACCAACCTTACCATATCATTGGAGATACTTTATACTAGGTCGGTGTCGATTCAATTCTTCGCCACTATCTCACTCTTGAGGAGGATAAGAGAGTCTTGAATGACTGCCATTCTGGAGTGTGTGGTGGTCATTTGTTTGGGTATGCTACTACTCAAAAAATACTTCGCGTTGGTTATTTCTAGTCCTCCATATTCAAGGATTGCATCCTTATTGTTCGCAAATTCCATGAGTGCCAATTTATTAGCAAAAAATGTATGCCCACCCGCTCACCTACAATTGTTATTACTGTTGGCCCTCTTAACAAATGGGGCATCAAATATATGATATGTAAACCTCGTTCGGCCAGGGGGCATGGTTATATTATCATTGTTGTGGATTATTTCACCAAATGGGCCAAAGAAATGCCTACATACTTTGCAGACGGTAAAACAGTGGTTCAATTTCTATTCAATCACGTTATTTCCAGGTTTGGGGTGCCTCAGGCCATTGTCACCAACTGTGGCTCCCATTTTTGAGATTACATGATGGCTGGGATGACTTCTACGTTGGGCTTATGCCACGATGGCTCAGCCCCGTATTACCCTCAGGCCAATGGCCAAGTTGAAGCTATGAACAAATTCTTGGTTACGATGCTTCAACGCACCATTGGGATGCACAAGTCGAATTGGCATTTCATGCTCTTTTCAACTTTGTGGGCTTACGAAACCTTGACCAAGGACACAATTGGATTGACATCATTCCAGCTAGTCTATGGTCTGGAAGAAACTTTACCGATTGAGTACGAAATTCCCTCACTCAAGCTCGATGTCGAACTTATCCCCAAGACCGCAGCTTAAAAAGAGCACCTCTTGGATTTAGAACGACTAGATGAGACTCGGCGTCTTGCTTCTTTGGTCATTGAAGCAAAAAAAAAGCGGACCAAGTCCCATTTTGATCAGTTGGTCTCCCCTCATGTTTTCTCTGAGGGCGATTTGGTTTTACTGTATGATAAAGCTAATGATAAGATGGGGGCAGGTAAGTTCGAACCCATGTGGCATGGGCCATACATTATTAAACTTGTGTTACAAAAAGGGGCCTATGAACTTATTGATTATGAGGGAAATCTCTTAGTCAAGCCCCGTAATGGGCTTTATCTCAAAAAGTACTATGCCTAGGTCATCTTGCATGGCTACTTTTGTACAATAGTGTGTTATTCATTTTTGTGCAGTGTGGTTTGGTGTGTTGTTTTTCAAGCAACTTTCCTGCTTATTATGTTTCTATCTGCTTTGCAGATGTTTGTGTCTCCTCACATCGATTTTGTTGATGGTGCTTGTCGTAGTACCCATAATCTATCATCTGCAGCATGGGCCATTTATGATCCCCATGGTGAGTTGATTGATCTTCAATGTATTTATTTAGGTCGAACAACTAATAATGTTGTTGAGTATATGTAGTTATTGAATGGTTGTCAAAAGCTATCGTTATTGACATCCAAGAATTGGTTGTCAACCTTGATTCGTAGCTTGTTGTTCTTCAACTCAATGGGAAATATTCCATTAGAAACCCTTAGTTATTGAGAGTGTATTTTCGTATTCATCTATTGGAGAGAAATTTTGATTACATTACATATCACTATATTCCTTGGCATATGAATACATTGATAGATGCATTAACTAATTATGTGTTGGATAGACATTTGCGAAACATGTGAAAAATAAAAACAAAACATTTGTACCATAGTAAGCAAGGAAATATAACATATATATATATTATATATATATATAATATATAATATATATTATTAATATATATATATATATATATTATATATTATTATATATATATTATATTAATGTGTCGATAATGTTTGTCATACGTCAAAACCCCAAAAAATAGTATGTGTGTTCAATTACATCCGTGGCTCGCAAGCCTTAAAAATTTAGAATGCTAGACCTATGAACTACTTGACATGGTGCTCATGGTAGCACGTAAATGCTCATACTACATGAGTCAGTAGTCAATGGATCTAGTCTGATACCCACTTTGTGCCTCTGATACTGGCGTGGGATGTCACCCACCCAGGCATACTCTGGGATACCATGGGTCAATCCCTTGAGGTTTTTCTCAATCTCCTCCTCACTATCGCTTCCTTCCTGATAAGGAGCGATATCAAAATGTTGAGTGATGTGCCTAGCAATCAGGGACATCCCAACAAAATTCTCTGGTCTCACATCTGCATTACAAAATCGAAATGTCATGAATACATGTATTTCAAAAATAAAAATAAAAAATTGTTTACTTTTACCTCCATCGTCATAATCTTCTCCCTCTGGGAGTTGCATATCTGGATCATCATAGGGCCAATCCTCTACTACGATCAGCTGACGTCGTAGCTTGTTGCTCTTCAACTCAATGGGAAATATTCCATTAGAAACCCTTAGTTATTGAGAGTGTATTTTCGTATTCATCTATTGGAGAGAAATTTTGATTACGTTACATATCACTATATTCCTTGGCATATGAATACATTGATAGATGCATTAACTAATAATGTGTTGGATAGACATTTGCGAAACATGTGAAAAATAAAAACAAAACATTTGTACCATAGTAAGCAAGGGAATATAACATATATATATATATATATATATATAGATATATATATATATTATATATATTATATATATATATATCGATAATGTTTGTCATACATCAAAACCCCAAAAAATAGTATGTGTGTTCAATTACATCCGTGGCTCGCAAGCCTTAAAAATTTAGAATGATAGACCTATGAATTACTTGACATGGTGCTCATGGTAGCACGTAACTGCTCATACTACATGAGTCAGTAGTCAATGGATCTAGTCTGATACCCACTTTGTGCCTCTGATACTGGCGTGGGATGTCACCCACCCAGGCATACTCTGGGATACCATGGGTCAATCCCTTGAGGTTCTGCTCAATCTCCTCCTCACTATCGCTTCCTTCCTGATAAGGAGCGATATCAAAATGTTGAGTGATGTGCCTGGCAATCAGGGACATCCCAACAAAATGCTCTGGTCTCACATCTGCATTACAAAATCGAAATGTCATGAATACATGTATTTCAAAAATAATAAAAAATAAAAAATAAAAAATTGTTTACTTTTACCTCCATCGTCATAATCTTCTCCCTCTGGGAGCTGCATATCTGGATCATCATAGGGCCAATCCTCTACTACGATCAACTGATGTCGTAGCCACGAAAAGAAGGCAAGCTTATATGACATATGTTGGCCCTCGGTGATTATAGGCATCAATGCACTCCAACGGACCATCCGTGGGGCTTGTGGCAATGGTGGTTCCACCTCAACAAGCTAGTAGTGAAATAGCGGGAACCGCTACAAAAAGAAGGCCACTAGAATGGAACCGTAGCATAACTGCTTTAGGTTTCCCACCTTGGCTTTGGATAACTGGTGCTTCATGTTTACCTTCATGGCTTTTGCCTAGTTGAAGATAGTTGGTGTCGTACAGTCGATAGCATACTGAAACTTTGACTTGTTGGACTCATGCTGTGCTTGAGCCCGAGCCACTTTGTTGATGGTCAACAACAACACTTTCAACACAAGATCTTGAACGCTCATGATCTCTATCTTGTCGCTATTTTATTTTAGTGCTTTTAGGCAGTGTTCTACGAGAAACATGTTCACACTTTCCCTAATAGGCCTGGACCCATACAGATTGATTGGTTCCCCTCTTCGATAAAGTCCTGTGATGAAATAAATGTCAAAAATTTCCAACTCTAGTTCTTAGTCACGGATCATAAAAGCTTCCCAGTTGACATCTGAGATACTAATCATGTACTGCAGCAATTCGGGTTGAGCCTGCAGAATTGGTGTGAGGAAGAATTTCAGGAGCCCATAGTTCCTAGGGGAATTCAAGCAATTTGGATCTTCCATATCTTGTGTATCAATTTCCTCATGCTCACGTTCCCTCCAATCAACCATTTTTTATGATGTTTTCCCTACAAAAATCATACAATCAAGTCAACAAGCATCCTTGGCTAAAGAAATTTGGATAAAACCAGAGGAATTTGGGAAATAACTTGAAAAGTTTGTGTTCACAGTGCCAATGAAACTTTTTAAAAAATAGTAGTGCCGACAATGCGCTTGATAGTGTTAATAACCCCCGATCAGCGCGATTCCATTCCTAAAATTTGCGCTGACTGAGGGTAGATTTTTTTGCTAAATCCTCCTTAAGAAATCCAAAAAATGGTTAAAAACAGGAAAAATGAGCATTAAAATGAATCTAAAGGTCTTGGCTCTTACCTACAACTGACGGGTCATTGAATGGCCTCCCGGATCTCCTGCAATCTACTCCTGAAAATCTAGGGCACAAATGAGCGAAAAGTTCTCCACACAAGGTAAAATCGTAAAATAGTAAAAATTAATTACTTTTTCCTCCTTTATTCATTTTTCATGAAGTATTAGGGTTTTAAAAGTATTTTTAACCTATTTTTTCCTCAGAAATTGGACAATGTGTTTACCTTTTGTGCAACGACAGGTGACAGATTACTGATGATGGCACTAGAGTCACGTTTGAGGTATTTTCTTGACTCGTAAAAATCAAATGAAAATATCGCCAAGTATTTTTCCCTTTTTGAATGTGAAAGAGAATTCAAGTGGGGTGTCTACTTTTAAGATCTTTTTTGACTCTTTAAACACGAAAATATTGTTGAGATCTTGTCATTTTGAACTCGTTAAAGGCTACGAAACATCGTTTACCCAATATACATTTACCCCTTTTTCAGGTTGGGATAAACTATTTATGAAAATGATACTCCTTGGCTAAAATGGTCAAGCGGTTCTCTCAAGTATTGTTTTCTACCTTTTCAGGCTAGAGAGACACAAATGCATGTAAAGGGACCATGTGGAGTTTTCTTTTCTGTGTCTTTTTCAAACTCTCTAAATATGAAAAAGATACTGAGTTACACCTTTGTCGGACTTGTTAAAACATTAAACGACATTGGATTCATCACCATAACAGATGTGAGCTTCTCCTTCCTAGGGCTCATTAAACTTACTAGATTAGATTCATCTGAAGGATGAACTTACAGTGCAAGCACATGCTATCCCCTTCAAGCTTGCGATTAAAAAATAATTGGGGTACCTACCAGAAATGGTGGGGAAAATGGGAAATTCTATTAGTCATGTCGATAACTCACACTTGAACATGACAATTTCTACTTTGTGTCGGGTTGGGATATCCTCCTTTTCATCATTGACCTTCCTAGGTTAGGCCATTCATTTTTTCCTTCCATTTGATCGCTACCACATCATCATGACCACCGATCCTATGGATCCAAAAGCTACCAAACTCCAGAGTCATGTCACCGATATGTTCAAGAGTTAGTCCTTCTGCAATTACACTTACTCTTGATTCTCGGTATCATCTGAAATCATTGTGTCCCTTTGTCTCGTGTCAATGATGTGGGATACATCATGGCCCTCCTTCAACATGGTCACTTCTTTTCGACTTCAGCTCATTATCCAGGAAGCTGGCCGAGAGACTCCCTTCCAGTACCTTAAAGCTTGCATGCTCTAATGGAAAGTTCTTCTCACTCAATGACAAGTTCACATCATTGGTTTTCGATCAGGTGATTTCACAGGTGTTTGACTTCAGTACCTTTATTCACATTCCATGAACTTTTCTACTAGTACTTTGGGTGCCATTGTCATTATTGATGGTTTCTTTTGCACTTGTTAACGATTCACATCATTGACTGCTAATCAAGAGAATTTCTAGCATGTTCGACTTCAACACTTTCATTCACATGTTAAGATCTATACTTTGATCATGTCATGTTGGAGCAGAATATCCTGGGCTCAAATTACATAAGTCTAGGTTGCAAGGTGATGTGACATGATCATGTTGATATACATGTCTCTTTCAGATGGATGGCTGCAACCACACCTGAGTTGTCATATGTGATCCTTCTCATTATTGGATGGTTGTGACCATACCTTGTGTTAGTGTCAGTCTTTGTAGCCTTCCTCCAGTGATCAAACATGCTATTACAAAGTGGTCTCAGAGTGTCAAGGTCAAATTTTGTCATCTCAGTGAGTCTTCAAGTAAGTCACTAGGTATTAGGTCTAGGGTTTGCTTTTACTCCTTTCAAAGTTGTCCAAATGTCGGTTCATGTCACCATTTAGCTGATTGTACCATTATTTAGGGGGCTGTCATCATCATGTACTTTTCGATTGGGTCATTTTACACCTTGTTCATGCTTCAGTTGCGCCTAGGTAAAGTTCATTTCCCTCTCCTAGGGTTTTGAAGGAAATTTTTCTTGGATGGTCAAATCATCAACAAAACTTGTATCCTGATATTCATACACCTTCCCCTATCCTTAATGTACCTTATTAAACACTTCCCATCACTGAGATCCCCCAAATTCCTCATTTTCATACAAACCCTAGTTTCTTGCTACAACTTGGCAATTTCTAGGCTAGGCCTGTGTTTTTCCCTTTTGGACCCCTTATCCTCACTTAATATTTGAAATTCAACTTTCCCCTACTTCTTAACATCCCTCCCTATTTCCAAAAATTTTCTCAAGAATTTAGAATCCCCTTATCCCCTTCATTTCAATTCATTTCGACAAATCCCTTGTTCCACACATCGGGATAGGTTTCACTCAAATGATGTTTATGAGCAATAAAAGATGAATTTGGGAAAACTAAGAGAGGTTTTTGTCCAAACTAGGCCCATAAAGAAAAACCTACTTCACGTTTTACACAGGTG
This sequence comes from Pinus taeda, assembly GCA_000404065.3. Lineage (NCBI taxonomy): Eukaryota > Viridiplantae > Streptophyta > Pinopsida > Pinales > Pinaceae > Pinus > Pinus taeda. The sequence continues at coordinate 13,501 of APFE031719586.1, forward strand.
TCATGGTTTTAGAGAAATATCAGAAATAGTGTTGCCTCAGGAGAATTGAATGCACCTCTGAAGTGACCTTGGTAAAATCAAGTTTTCTCCTAGCTTTGTTAGCCAAATGATTTTATTGATGAGTCAAATTATAACTAGACACAAATATCTTTCCAATGAGCTATCTTGAGCTCAATTTGGAGTTGAGGAACACCTTCCAAAGTTGACTGCAACAGCACTCTGCCTTGAGGCAGCCTCATTTGGCACATTTTGACCAGTTTTGGGAGGTTTGACTTTTGATAGGGAAAATGAACTCCAAATTGAAAAATTATAGTTGGGTTGGAAAGACTCAAATAAATTTCCAAAAATCTATCTTTCACCCAATTTGGACATCGGGAAGTCCTCCAAAAGGCTCCTGCAAAAAGGTGCTATGCATAGAGATGGTGCAGCGCATTGGGCTGCCCTCCACAGTGCAAAAAATACACTGGCACGACGCATAGAGATGGTGCGGCGCATTGGGCTTAAAATCCTGAAATTCATTCAAAGAAGCTCCAAAATTTCAAATTATTCATTCCACAAGTAAGTTAAGCTCTCACCAATGCTAGTAAAGGAGTTTTCCATTCAATTTATGGTGGTTGTCCAATAAGAAAATCAAACACTACCTTTTAAAATACCTCAAGGAAACTTACTGTTAGGGTTTCAATATCATTCTCCCATCCCATTTCTCCCTTGTTTTCATCATTCCCTAATTTTCCCTATCCTCCTAAGCTCATTAATTTTCCCAAATTCCCTTTCCCAAAATTTTCAAATCCAAAACCCTTAAAACCCTAGCCCTATACAAAAATCCCTAACCCTATACAAAAATTCCTAAACCTATACAAAATCCCAAACCCTCCTATATTTCCCTTACAAAATCTATCCCAATAGTCCCTAATCCCTCACTATTTTCCCTCCCTCCTAACAGTCCCTTGTTTCATTATTTTCCCCTTGGTGACAGAGATCAAGCACATCATAAAAAGAGTATACCACAGTGTGACACATCAGCACCTATTTCTTCAAGCCAATTTGTCTATCAGTAGTTATGGCATCTAATCCTTCATCTGATTATGAAGTGTAGACCCAAAGTGATTCACCTGTAGAAGGACATGCACCTAGGAGGCCTCATAGAGGTGGCAAACATATTCGAGAATCGCCAAGCTGCCCAAAGGAGGAGGGTGGAAGTTTACTTCACTTGAGCAGGAGATCAATGCTGACCGAGAGTCTTGGCTCAAGAGAGTCAACATCCATTTGGAGATATTGATGACAAGGCCGATAGGGACAACGCATTGCTAAGACACATGGTTTTTCACTACATGGCGCGAAATATGAGTTCCAAGGCACGAATAAGGAATCTAAAGGCAAAATTGAAGAAGGCAATAAAGAAGAAAAAGAGGCAAAGGGAACTTGATCATATTTGGCTATTGGCTGAAGCCTCTTTAGCCTAGAATGACACTTGATAGAGAAGGTCCAGCCCAAATTTCAAGAAATTTGGAGCAATTTTTGCATTTTGAAAAATTTTTGCACTAAAAAACAAGGTTTTCCTCCCTATGTGCCGCGCCACGTGGCGCTCGCTTTTGCTAGAGGGCTCCAAACTTCAAAAAATTTACATTTTTGGATTTGGCATGAAAAATTATGATTGCTGGTGCATGGCCAAGAAATTTGGGCAAGTTTTGGGCCCTCAAAAGGTCAAAATACACTCAAAAAATGACCTCACTGCCCTTATTTAGACCCACAAGAAGCAGCCTTGGGAGATTGAAGTTTTGAAGGGGAAAATGACACCCAAATCCAGAAATTCTACTTGGGTTAGAAAATAGATAGGTAGGGATTTCCAACGAGCTATCTTGGGCTCAATTTGGACTCCAGGAAGGGCCTCAAATTCAGCTCCAAAGTGGCGCGATGCATAGAGAATCAGGCGCGGCGCATAGAGGATTTTTGGCTTATTTTTCACTGTACAGCTTAGAAATTCGCCCAGTTTGAATAGTTTTGATTTTTTATGTAACTTTTGATCTATATTGATGTAACTTGATGACCATGATGTAATATTGGCCCATTTTTACTTGTTCTAGAGGATTCATTCACTAAAAAGTCAAAATTAAATGAATGAATCAGTTTCCTACCATATAGAGGCAAGTTGTTTGATTGCCTAGATTTCAGTGCTTTGTTTAGAATTGGTTGAAACAGCTCCTAGAATGATGAGCTCGACCCCTAGAGGCATGGGAATGGGTTAGGCTAGTCTATATCATGTATTTTCTGAGTCATTTTCAAGGTTGGACACTTGGGATTGCTTGGCACTTCATTGTACATTCTATCTCTGCATTTTTGGCAAAGGAAAGACCAAGGTTTTGCAGCACTTGTTCGGATCCATGTGGCTCTGTGTTTTGATGGTGTGTTTCTCTATGTACTTGTAAGTTCATTGATGTTTATGTGTATCATTTTCCCTTCCCTTTACTTCTAAAATTAAACAAATGAGTGATTAAAGTAGAATTCACTGGACTGTTGTGCTCTGCTTTGAACTTTTGTTTAATTTTCAATGTTTTCATCTGTTTGAGGAGGACTCTTGAGACTCTCTTGCCCTCCTTGGCTCCTCACCGGTCTGATCCATCCATTTATTCACTCTGAAAGCATCAAAATGATTGCCTTCCTTGCCCCAATCAGAACTCTGCAAAAACTGTGTCGCATCCCTGGACCCAAATTTGCCTTTCCCTTTTTCTGACTCAAAACCCGCAAACACTCAAATCAAACCCTTGTACTTCACACCTAGTCTAAAATAATTTGTTATTTCAGTCATCTCGAGCCCCATCGATTATCTTTGCTGAGATTGACTTAGTGACTCGGAGAGAGCCCTCTCTTGTCCTCGTAGGGCTAGGTACGAGGCTGAGCGTGGTTTGATGTGGACCTAGAAGCTTACCTTTTCAGCCTGAGGTAAATATAGGCTCTAACATAGTGGCAAACATACTAAGGAAGAGATTGTTTGTTTGTTAGTGTTATTCATTTTATAAGCTACAGTCGGAGCCTAAATTTACGCCAGGTAGCCTTCGAAATGCTTTTTCTATGCATCAGCTAAGTATATAAACGCTGCTTCAGTCAATCTCCGGTCTAGCTTGTAAATGTGACATCTAACTTGTTAACTGCCCCAGTACATGTATCAAGTTCAGATCTGATTGTTGACGGTGGACAATGATCAGACACAGTAAGGCTAAAATCATTCACTTGGCGATTCCAAATCAGTTTCGAGATCAGATCCAAGGATTCCACTGGAGGATGAACTTGACCAACAAAAACATGAAATGATGATACGGAAAGTTTAGGTATTCAAGTTGGAATTGCATCCAAGACATTTTGTTCTTCGTCATAAATTATTTCTTCTCTTTTCCCAAGAATGTCAAGAAGGATTTGCAAAGTATATTGTATTTGAGAAAAGATCCCCGACCTGCAGTTGACTCTTTCCCTTTGAAGATTGTGAATACCACAGATTTTCATGCCTTTGAGCTTGATCAAGACCTTTCTTCTGAATCTTGTGATGACCATCTTCAAACTAATGAACCTCAAGAGACCAAAACTAATCCCGTAGCTCTTGTATATACTCCTACACCTTTTATAATCCCAGATAGGTATAAACCTCTTGTTTTACCTTTTGTTCTTCATGCTTTCCCTAAAAATTATTACTTGTATTTGCCGAGATTTGACGGTGACTGTAAGAATGTCAATGCTGAGCAGCATGTGCAGAATGTTGAGTCTTTTCTTGATCTTTTTGAGGTTGATGACAAAGATGTTAGTATTAGGCTTTTTGCTCTTTCTTTGCAAGGAAAAGTCAAGAGTTGGTTCAAAACCCTGCCTGATGCGAGCATCTCAGATTTCCAGCAGTTCATCAAAGTTTTCCTCGACAGGTGGGTGATCGGACAAAACCTTTTCTTGATTATAGAAGAGTATAACCAACTTAAAAGAATGCCAGGGGAGACGGTACAACAGTTTTCTTCCAGATTTAACCAAGTTTATTATTCAATGCTAGTTGATATAAGACCTCCTCCTAGATCTGCTCTCTTACACTACCTGACTACCTTTGATCTGGAAATGGAGTTTCAGCTAAGAGAAAGGAATATTGCAACACTTGAGGAGATGCAAAACAATGCAGTAAATGTAGAGGCTCACTTGCTGATCCAAAGGGCAAGGTTGAAGGAAGAAGAGATGAAAAACGTAGATCCAGAGAAATTGACATCTCTAGAGGTAAAGCTTGACATGTTGGTAGGTGCAGTAGAAGAGATTATGCAAAAGAACACCACAAGGAATGAGAATAATGTTCAAACCCATGGCTCGCCGATTGAAGAAGAACAAGTTGCTGGTCCAAAACATTGTGTTTCTTATCCCAGTTGTCATAGTGATTATTTTATAGATCATCTTGGAGAAGAGAGATCTGTTGATATGACATGTATGCTTGATGATGTGTTTTATACCGATGATTTGCCTCAGTTTGATTATTATGGTGATGATTATGTCCAAGCAGAAGCTAATATTGCAGACAAATCAGCAGCTAGTTTGTGGAAGGAGGAAGTTCACTTTCAACAACTTGAATACAATGATCAATCGATGCATATAAGCTATGACAGTGATGAGGAAAATGCAACAAATTGTGAAGTAAGTGAAGGATCTTTACCTTTTTTTTTTGATTCATTTCAGTTCATCAAATACAACTTTCATGCAATCAGAAATTAGCTATCAACAAGTCTTGATCTGAATCATCTTGAGGGCAATGAAAACCTTATTCTAGACTTCTCATATTCAGCTTTGCAGTCCCCGAAATCTATTGCTTGTCAAGTTGTAGATGAAGACATGGAAGCTAGCAGATGTGATCAAATGATACAAGATGATTCCATACCATTTTGTTTTGAATCATTTCAGTTTTTGAAGGGTAAATTGCATAGTAAATCTTCAAATGAGTAGCCAGTAGGAAATCAACAATCTCTCAGTTTTAATGTTGAGGATGAGACAGATAGCGACATTCTTGAGCAAGTTGTTAATGAGAATCTTCCCCTGAAATGATTGATGCAATCATTTTGGATACAAAGCCCTCCCTAGCACCAGATTTGCATCCACCAAATACAATTGAAGATCAGATTATAGATGAAGGCGTGGAAGCTGAAATACATGATTTAATAATGCAAGAGGATTCTTTACCCTTTTGTTTCGAAGCATTTCAGTTTATAAGGCAGAATCTTCGTAATATCTCTAAAGGAAAAGGTGAACAACTAGTAGGATGTCATACAATTTTCATGGATACATCGCAGCAGTCTTCTCAAATTTTTGATGATCCTATTGCTCGTGTATTGGATGATGTTTGTTGTAAAAGTTCTTCCCCATTGGCTAACCATGTGCTAGAGAAGAATGTTGATAATAATCTTATTCAAAATTCGCCTTCATTGTCTTGTTTAACATATTGTTCATTGCATAGCCCATACCAAGGTTTGCAGTGTTATGAGGAGATTGATAAAGGAGACTTTTGTTCTATTTGGAATCAACAACAAAGTTTGGTTATTCACGAAATTCATGATCCTTTTGACAGCCTACTGCTATCACCAAAAAAGACAGCACATATGTGAGGAAAATATTAATATCCAGCTATGAAGATTACTTGGACCAGAGCAGTAATGTGTTAATGGAAATCAATAGCGATGTTTATGAAGATCCTTTTGCAGTATTCTTGAAGTCATCCAGTCAATTCATGCTTTGCAAGTTTATTAGCAGTCAACTTGGTTCCAAGTTTCCATGGGAGTTTCCTTTCGATTCTTCCCTTTTCCTATGCATCGAAAGCATTTGGGAAGAGATCAAATACCAACTAGGATGCTTACGTGGTTGCATTGGTTGTTCCATTTCACTTGATCGGGCGGTGAAAAGAACAATTAGAGTAGGTTTGATGAATAAGCTCAAATATGAGCATCTTTCCAGTTTTTTAGTTATGATTTATTCATGTTTGGTTTTATTATGGTTTTCAGTTTTAGTCTTGAGTCAGAGTCAGTCTGCATAATGTCAGTTTTCGTTTTTTGACTCCATTTCCCAATGAATGAAGGCATTGTCTTCTCTCCCAAAGATCTACGGTCCTTGGCACCTCCAAGGAGCTACCATCCCCATTGGAGCCAATGTTAGTGTCAGTCTTTGCAGCCTTCCTCCAGTGATCAAACATGCTCTTACAAAGTGGTCTCAGAGTGTCAAGGTCAAATTTTGTCATCTCAGTGAGTCTTCAAGTAAAATTTGGTCACTCGGTATTAGGTCTAGGGTTTGCTTTTACTCCTTTCAAAGTTCTCCAAATGTCGGTTCATGTCACCATTCAGCTGACTGTACCATTATTCAGGGGGTTTTCATCATCATGTCAAGTTCGTCTGGGTTATTTTACACCTTGTTCATGCTTCAGTTGCACCTAGGTAAAGTTCATTTCCCTCTCCTAGGGTTTTGAAGGCAATTTTTCTTGGATGGTCAAATCATCAGAAAAACTTGTATCCTGATGTTCATACACATTCCCTTATCCTTAATGTACCTTATTAAACACTTCCCATCACTGAGATCCCCCAAATTCCTCATTTTCGCACAAACCCTAGTTGCTTGCTACAACTTGGCAATTTTCTAGGCTAGGCCTGTGTTTTCCCCTTTTGGACCCATTCCCCTCACTCAATATTTGAAATTCAACTTTCCCCTAGTTCCTAACATCCCTCCCTATTTCCAAAAATTTTCTCAAGAATTTAGAAGCCCCTTATCCCCTTCATTTCGATTCATTTCGACAAATCCCTTGTTCCACACATTGGGATAGGTTTCACTCAAATGATGCTTATGAGCAATAAAAGATGAATTTGGGAAAAATGAGAGAGGTTTTTGTCCAAAATAGGCCAAGGAAGAAAAAATTCCTTCAATTTTTACACAGGTGTCATGGTTTTAGAGAAATGTCAAAAATATCGTTGCCTCAGGAGAATTGACTGCACCTCTGAAGTGACCTTGGGAAAATCAAGTTTTCTCCTAGCTTGGTTGGTCAAATGACTTTCTTGATGAGTCAAATGATAACTAGACACAAGTATATTTCCAATGAGCTATCATGCACTCAATTTTGAGTTGAGGAACACCTTCAAACGTTTATTGCAACAGCACTCTGCCTTGAGGCAGCCTCATTTGGCACATTTTGACCAGTCTTGGGAGATTTGCGTTTTGATAGGGCAAATGAACTCCAAATTGAAAAATTATAGTTGGGTTGGAAAGTAGACTCAAATACCTTTCCAACAAGATATCTTGCACCCAATTTATACATCGGGAAGGGCTCCAAAAGGCTCCTGCAAAAAGGCACTACGCATAGAGATGGCATGGCACATTGCGCTGCCCTCCACAGTGCAAAAAATACACTGCCGCGACGCATAGATATGGCGCAGCGCATTGGGCTTAAAATCCTGAAATTCATTCAAAAATTCCTCCAAATAAGCTCCAAAATTGAAAGTTATTCATTCCACAAGTAAGTTAAGCTCTCACCAATGCTAGTAAAGGAGTTTTCCAGTCAATTTATGGTGGTTGTCCAATAAGAAAATCAAACCCTACCTTTTAAAATACCTCAAGGAACTTGCTGTTAGGGTTTCAATATCATTGTTTTGTCACCAAAGTCATTCTCCCATCCCATTTCTCCCTTGTTTTCATCATTCCATAAGTTTCCCTATCCCCCTAAGCTCGTTAATTTTCCCAAATTCCCTTTCCCAAAACTTTCAAATCCAAAACCTTAAAACCCTAGCCCTATACAAAAATCCCTAACCCTATACAAAAATTCCTAAACCTATGCAAAATTCCAAAACCCTCCTATATTTCTCTAAAAAAACCTATCCCAATAGTCCCTAATTCCTTACTATTTTCCCTCCCTCCTAACAGTCCCTTGTTTCACTATTTTCCCCTTGGTGACATAGATCAAGCACATCATAAAAATAATATACCACAGTTTGACACATCAGCACCTGTTTCTTCAAGCCAATTTATCTATCAGTAGTTATGGCATATAATCCTTCATCTGATTATGAAGTGGAGACCCAAACTGATTCACCTGGAGAATGACATGCACCCAAGAGGCCTCATAGAGGTGGCAAACATATTCGAGAATCACCAAGCTGCCCAAAGGAGGAGGGTGGAAGTTTACTTCACCTGAGCAGAAGATCAATGCCGACCGAGAGTCTTGGCTCGAGAGAGTAAACATCCATTTGGAGAGACCGTTGGAAAAGGCTGACAACACATTCTAAAACACATGGCTTTTCACTACATGGCGCGAAATATGAGTTCCAAGGCACGAATAAGGAATCTAAAGGCAAAATTGAAGAAGGCAATAAAGAAGCAAAAGAGGCAAAGGGAACTTGATCATCTTCAGCTATTGGCCAAAGCCTCTTTAGCCCAGCATGACACTTGATAGAGAAGGTCCAACCCAGATTTCAAGAAATTTGGAGCAATTTTTTCATTTTGAAATTTTTTTGCACTAAAAAACAAGGTTTTCCTCCCTATGCGCCACGCCACGTGGCGCTCGCTTTTGCTAGATGGATCAAAACTTCAAAAAATTTACATTTTTGGATTTGGCATGAAAAATTATGATTGCTGGTGCATGGCCAAGAAATTTGGGCAAGTTTTGGGCCCTCAAAAGGTCAAAAAACACTCAAAAAATGACCTCACTGCCCCTATTTTGACCCACAAGAAGCAGTCATGGGAGATTGAAGTTTTGAAGGGGCAAATAACATCCAAATCCATAAATTCCACTTGGGTGGGAAAGTAGACAGGCAGGGCTTTCCAATGAGATATCTTGGGCTCAACTGGGACTCTATGAAGGGCCTCAAATTCAGCTCCAAAGTTGCGTGACGCATAGAGAATCAGGGGCGGCACATAGAGGATTTTTGGCTTATTTTTCACTGTACAGCTCGGAAATTCGCTCAATTTTGAATAGTTTTGCTTTTTGATGTAACTATTGATCTATATTGATGTAAATTTATGACCATGATGTAATATTGGCCCATTTTTTCTCGTTCTAGAGGATTCATTCACTAAAAAGTCAAAATTAAATGAATGAATCAGTTTCCTACCATATAGAGGTAAGTTGTTTGATCGCCTAGATTTCAGTGCTTTGTTTAGAATTGGTTGAAACAACTCCTAGAATGATGAGCTCGACCCCTAGAGGCATGGGAATGGGTTGGGCTAGTCTATATCATGTATTTATGAGTCATTTTCAGGGTTGGACACTTGGGATTGCTTGGCACTTCATTGTACATTCTATCTCTGCATTTTTGGCAAAGGAAAGACCAGGGTTTTGCAGCACTTGTTGGGATCCATGTGGCTCTATGTTTTGATGGTGTGTTTCTCTATGTACTTGTAAGTTCATTTATGTTTATGTGTATCATTTTCCCTTCCCTTTACTTTTGAAATTAAACAAATGAGTGATTAAAGTAGAATTCACTGGACTGTTGTGCTCTGCTTTGAACTTTTGTTTAATTTTCAATGTTTTCATCTGTTTGAGGAGGACTCTTGAGACTCTCTTTCCCTCCTTGGCTCCTCATAGGTCTGATCCATCCATTTTATTCACTCTGAAAGAATCAAAATGATTTCATTCCTTGCCCCAATTAGAACTCTGCAAAAACTGTGTCTCATCCCCGGACCCAAATTTGCCTTTCCCTTTTTCCAACTCAAAACCCCCAAACACTCAAATCAAACCCTTGTAATTCATACCTAGCCTAAAATAAGTTGTTATTTCAGTCATGTCGATCCCCATTGATTATCTTTGTTGAGATTGACTCGGTGACTCGGAGAGAGCCCTCTCCTGTCCTCGTAGGGATAGCTATGAGGCTGAGCATGGTTTGATGTGGACCTAGAAGCTTACCTTTTTGGCCTGAGGTAAATCTAGGCTGTAACACCTTGGTTTTTATATGATCCTCTCTATTGGATGGCTGCCCCCATGCCTTGGATCCATTTACATGATCGTTCTTTGGACAGTTGCATCCATACCACTATTCATGTATCGTTTGTCAAAGTTTTCAGAGATGTATATGTATCTATGCTTGCTTGCAAGTTTTCTGATGACAAACTCCAGTTCCCCGCTTCTACTTGTAAAGCATTTCACCCCTCACTCTAGTTCAACCTTCATGCTTTAGGCAACATCTGTTACACAACATTTTGTCACTGTCCCTGTACTCCCCATTCCACTATCCTTGAGGACCTCTACAGTGAACCCTACATGCTTTCCCATCATGAAGAAACTCCTATTATGTCCCTCTTCATGAGAAGAATGATTCCCTTTTGCATCATTTCCCAATAGTCTTCCTTTTACCCTAGTTTACAAGACTGACGCTAATGACCAGTTTCCTCATCGCGCCGAATTGTAGAGATTAAAACTAGGACTAGTGTTATATGGTGCTACTGAGCCTTTTCTCAGTCACTCCGATTCTCTTTTAGTGTTTTTTAAATATGGAGTCGAAGCTTCCAGGTCTAGAAGCTTCATAACAGAAGTCTAGTAAATGGTTGGGCTAGATGGAGCCAAGGAAGTCAGTTTGGGCTCCTTTCCCCTATTTGGATGGAACCAATCCAAGAGATAAGGCCTTCTCCCATGATAAGAGGAACCATCTCCCCTCCATCCACGTTATATAAACCCCTCCTTTTACAAGCTACACTAGTTTCCAGTCTTAGTATTTTTGGAGCTTGAATAGTCAACACGACATCTATAGCTTGTAGCTCTCTAGCTTATGTTTGAGGGAGAATAGTTTGTTCGGTTTGGTTTGAGACTAAAGGGAAGAAGCCTTAAAACTTCCATTGTTGGGGCTATCCATGAGATAGTAGAAGAAGTGTGGGAATCCAGATACGTCAGAGGAGACCAGCAACCTCAAGGCATTGGTTGTAATATCTTTCTGAACTTATATGAATACAAGTATTGATTGATTTCCTACATTGAAGTGTTATCTTACATTTGATGGCTTAATGTTCCTTGACCTGTTAAGTAGGTTGAATGCACTTAGTATGCTATCACGTTTGTTGTTGTTGTTTGTTTTCTTGTTTCAGGTATTCGAAGGAAGGAAATGAAAAGTAGCTGGAGTAAGGAAGCAGGATCATCACCAAGTGAAATAGCGTTATATGATATGTTATCTGATGCACCTAGATGGAGTAATTGGTTCAGTGACCCAGACCCCTGCAAAATATTCTTCCAAATAGAAGTCGATCTCCAACACTGCTTCCAATGATTCCTCTTGCAATTCATCTAGTTCTGGTAAAACCTCAGAGATTCATGTTGTCCAAAATACTGTAGCAAACAAATCCTCTAAAGGTAAGAAGAAAGGAAAAGGAAAGGGTCAAGCTAATACCCCGAAATAGGGCCCTCCTAAGTCCTCTACTGGTGATGATTTCCAATGGAAGCCCAAATATCTATGCCTCATCTGTGAGGAGGATCACTATACTAAGGATTGTCCTAGGCGATTCGAAGTTAGTCATTTGCTCAAAGGGACACCAATTGTCCTAAAAGGCCCTTTTTGTCTCAGCAGACCCAAATGGTAGACCAACCTCAGTCATCTGCTTCCACAGGTTCACAAGTGGTCATGATGAATACATTGAATAACATGGCTACTAGGTCAAAATATTATCAAACTCCTACCCTAACAACAGGGAAGGAGAAAGAAGGTACCCCTCCTTCTACCCCATCCAGTTCTGGTCCTCTCCATATAAAGCAACTTAATCCTGATTCCTCTATTCGACCACCTTCTCGAGGTGTGCTATGAAAGTACTTGTACAATCCTAACACTCAAGCCAATCAACATTATAACATTGTTGAATATTTGGCTCAAGCACCATCAGCTTTGTCTACTCTCGAACTCCTTCAGAGTCGTCCTTCTCAGCGGAAATTGTTACTGTCGGCTATTGGGGGTATTGATCTAGCTGATTCTAATCTCATTTTTTTTTATCTGGAAAACCACATTCCATGTTTATCTCATCAAATTTCCTTTCTCATTCAGGTGATCATAAATGAGAAAACCATTCATAGGATCGTCATAGATGAAGGTGCTTCTACCTGCATCATGTCTGTTGCTTGTTGGAAGGAAATTGGTTCTCCTACTTTGAACCAGTCCCCTAACACTTTGGAAGCTTTTGACGGGTGCAATTCACGACCATTCAATGTTCTTCCCAACCTTTCCATAACTTTGGAGGGCAATACAATACACGTCGAAGTAGAGATTGTTGATGCCAATATTAATATAATATTCTACTCGGACAGAGCTGGACCCATGCCATGCATGCTGTAGCTTCCTTCCTTTTTCGTATGATTCATTTTCCCCATCAAGGGAAGGTAGTGACAATAAACCAACTATCATTCTTTGCCTCTTCTTCCTCATATGGTAATGTTCCTTATGTAAAGCACACTGGTGCTCCTTATGAGAGTGTGGGGGAAGGACTCTTTAAAGATCCTACCTTGATGGGTATTTTTCTACTCTCGCCTCCTCATGTTGCCTTTGTCAACATGATCTCGGTCAAGTATGATCCTTGGGTCATTCCCTCACCAGATAATGCTGATACATGGGGCGAGGTTATGTCGTTAAGCCCTACCAAAATTAGTTATGTGGATATTTTTTTCGGCTTCGCCTTCGGTATCCTCTGGTCATCCTATTTTGAGAACATCTCTCGATGCGTATTCTCAATCTCCATGGCTTGGTTCTTCAGAATCTCCCGATCCCTTAGCCAAGACTTTTATTTTTGATGAGAGTATCATGGAAGTTATGTCTCTGTAGGAAGTACCTTGTAACGACAGTCATCATCATTTGTAATTCTTTCTTGGCCCTGTTAGTGTCGGTCTTGAGCCCTCCATCGGTGATCAAAATCTCTTTGCATTATGCATAGGTAGGTGTCTCATCACTGTCAATTTTGCATCCCGTTAGGCATGCCATAAAACTGATGGAGGAGCTGGTCCTTGTTCCCTTCTTGGCTTTGCTGGATTAGGTCATATCAGTTAATGAGCTTGTGTCACAGTTGTTTTGCTTTGTCTTGAAATCCAAAGTCTCAGGTCTAGGGTTTCGGTCAAAAGTCTTTGCAATGTCATGAGTCAAAAGTCCATGAGTCCCCAGCAAGCCAGAAGGAGGTATTTAAATATGTTTCATTGATATTTTCATCAGGTACAGCTCATTTATACCTTGGATTTAAAAACCCTGTTTTTAAACCCAAGGTCATGTCAATTTTGCAAAAAATAAGGAAATTTAAAAAATTCTTCAAAATGCCGGCAATAACCCTGGTCTTCTCGCCAGAGTCCATCAGATGGTCTACTTGCAAAAAGAATGGAGTTAAAGCACTCAAAGAGCCAAAATCAGGACAAAGAAAACTCAAA
>APFE031719589.1:0-10007 GCA_000404065.3 Pinus taeda
ATATTGTTCAACAGATGATCAAGTTGCAGACATCTTTACGAAGGCTCTCACAAAGGCGAAGTTTACTAAACTTCGATTTATGTTGGAGTTCAGGAAGTTGTCACTAAGGGGGGATAGGCTCTAGTGCCTCCTTCCTTCTCCTATTGTGTCATATTTGTAAATCATTCAATCCTATCCCAAGTTGTTCTTAAGGGGGGATGTTAGGATATTCCGACACATAGGAAATAGTTAAGTTCAACTTGGTCTAGTATAGAGTTAGGTAAAGTGTGTTTCTTTACCGTTGTACATTTTGTAACTTACAATCCGACGGTCACGATATGTAGTGATCCGACGGTTCATTCACTCCTCGGTATTACCGACACTTGATCCGTGGCTTGACACCCGATTGGTCCATGAATTCTATTTAAAGCGCATGGAGGGTCATTTGTAGGTTAACCGTGCATGAGAGAAGCTTATGTAAATTTTCATTCTTTTATAAATAAATTGCCTGTAGTAGCCACGTTGGCGCAGGCCGTGGACTGTTTCCCTCTCTGAGGGTTTTAACCACGTCAAAATACTGGTGTATTGATCTGTGATCTGTTTGTGAGCGGTGTCCTTTTGGTGGTCTGTCTGAGGAACTTACCCTGTAAATTCCTACATTCTTAATGAACGAAAGAGAATTGAGCTAGTTCATATTAGAGTTATCATAAATCATACAAAAGTGGAAACTCTATTTGATACTGGATCCCAAGCAAACTTAATTTCAGAGACCTTGGTAAAGAATCTAGGCTTAGAAACCAAACCACATCCAAAACCTTACCCACTTGGATGGATACATGATAAAGCAAAATTGAATGTAAGTAAGCAGTGCGAGGTTAAATTTGTGATCGCTTCTAAGTTAGTGGATGAGGTAAACTTGATGTGATACCATTGGATATTTGTGGCATGGTGTTAGGGAATCCATATCTATATGATAGAAAAGAAATATTCTTCCGTCATGAAAACAAATACCAAATCACAAAAGATGGGGTAGAATATATTGTAAGGGCTCATCAAACTAAAACTAATGCCAACTTTGTAAGCGTAGGACAAATGAAGAGGTTGGTGATTTCCAATAAGGGTTGCATGCTTATGCTTGTAAGGGGAAAAGATGCAGACTTATCCGATGCCTTCTAGGGTTGTGATCATGTGCATAAAAAGGAATTATGTGAATTAATTTTTAACTATGATGAGATGTTTCACGAACCAAGGGGATTGCCTCCGAAGAGGGAAATCCAACATAAGATCCATTTGCAGCATGACTCTCCTTTACCAAATATTGGCATGTACAGGGTGTCGACCATTGAGATGGAGGAGATCAAAAAGCTGGTGTAGGAACTATTGAACCAAGGGGTCATCAGACCGAGCACTTCTCCATGCGGCTCACCAATTGTCTTAGTTCTGAAGAAAGACGACACATGGAGGATGTGCGTGGATTACTAAACAATAAACAAAATCACGGTGAAAAAACGTTACCCTCTTCCCTGCATTGATGACTTATATCTATTTCACCAAATTGGATTTGCATAGTGGTTATTACTAGGTCCAAATTGCAGAGCAGGATTTGTGGAAAACCACCTTCAAGACCAAATAGGGGTTGTTCGAATGAATGGTGATGCTATTCGGACTTTGCAACGCTCCAACCACTTTCATGAGGGTCATGAATGATCTCTTTAGGCCTTTCATTGATGAATTTGTTCTTTTATATCTAGATGATATTCTTATCTTTAGTAAAAGTTGGAATGAACATGTATGCCATGTGAAGAAAGTGCTTGATGTATTGAAAAAAGAAAAAACCTATGTAAAATTATCAAAGTGTGAGTTTGGGAAAACCTCGTAGGTTTACCTAAGGCATATTGTTGGTCATGGTCAGTTAAAAATTGATCCTTCTAAAGTTGAAGCAATTGTAAATTGGCCTAAGCCTACTACTGTAACCGAGGTTTGCAACTTTTTGGGTGCAGTACAGTATTGGAGGAGATTTATTGCCAATTTCTCTATTATTGCACCACCTTTACACACATTGACAAGTGTAAAGCAAGTTTTTTAATGGGGAGGAAAGTAGCAGAAGTCCTTCAAAACATTGAAAGAAAATATTAGCACCACACCGGTCTTGGCCTTACCAGATCTCCAACAGCCATTTGAGATCGAGACAGATGCCAACGGATATGCCATGGGAGTTGTCTTGATGTAACAAAAGAAGCTGATATGTTACCATTCAGAGAAGTTCTCTCAGGCTATGATAAACTATCCCACTTATGACAAGGAGTTATATGCCTTGGTATAGAGTGTGAAAAAGTGGAAACACTACCTGATTGGCAAGGAGACCATTATCCACATGGATCATCAGCCCTTGTAGTATCTTTAGTCACAAACCAAGTTTCAACAATCTCGTCATTTCAGGTGGATGGGTTTTCTTCAGCAGTTTCATCTAGCAGTAAAGTATAAGAAGGGCACTAGAAACAAAGTGGCCGATATAAAAAAAAAGGGGTAGTGGCCCACCAACCCTGCCACCCAAATCTTATCCACATCACCTACATGATATATTGGTGGAGGGGCAGGCCACGACCCCCGACCCCTCCCACGGAACCGTTGAAACAACGCACCAAAGGTGGGCTGGCCCTTAGGGCATGGACCCAATCCCGACAACCTGACACCACCATCCTTAAGGAAAGCAACGAAGTCGACGGAGGTGGGGTGGAGGGGTCACCCAAGGCAGGCCCAGTCGACCATTTTTAAAAAAAATAACAATTTTTTTTTATATAAAAGGGAGGAGGCGGGGTTTGACTGCCCGACCTCCTCCACAATATTCAAATCTCAAACCAATTGTGCCACAACGGAATTCTTGAGAAATCCATCAACATTTTTTATTTTAACCCAGTTCATTAGTGCGCCCAGGCAGAGGAGGGAGTGCACACAGCTCGAGGCTGATTTTTTGCAGGAGGGCCAGATTTTCACTTTGTCAGAATTTGACAAATTTATATGGTTTCAACATTTCTCGATGCCACGAACGCAATGGCGCTGTTTGTTTCTCCATAAGGGTTTTGCATTTTTTAGTATGGAGGTATAAAATAACTGATGCTTGTACTCTTCTTTTTCATGCCATTTAATGAATGAAGGCCTCCCAATTGCTCGAGCAGGGCCTGAGACGTAGTCCAAGTCGGACGAACTACGTTATCAAGTCTTGTTGTCTTCTTTCATGCTTTATGTGTTTCTCCTCTTCTCTTATGTGCACATTAAATTTCTATGTTTAAACTACAATTTATACATGTAATTTTTTAATACATCTATAAGCAAAAGATTCTTAGATCACTTCTGCATGAGGAGTTGGCTAAACTTAGAGAGTCGGTTAACTGAGTGATTAAGTGATTGAATGTTTGCGTGTTGAGTCAAGTTGAGTTAAGTGATAGAAGACTTTTAGTGTATGGTTGTATGTGGTTGCATGTGCTTGCATGTCAAGATATTTTAGGCAAGTCGCTAGTTGGAAAAGGATAAATACCCTTCACCGAGTTCACTGTAAACATCATGTTTTGTGTGATCAATAGAAGAGCCACAACTCATGTTTTATGTGTGAATTCATGCTTTGTCTCCTCCACCTTTCCAACGCATGAGCCTTGACTTAGTTGAATATAATTGTAAACAACCTTTTCCTATGGGCCTTGACCTTGTAAATACCTATCACCATCGGAAAATCTCAAAACCCTAGGTCTTGAGTCTTCTTTTCTGAGGTTTTTCTTTAAGATAATTTTGTTTCTTTGAAGCCTTGAATCATTATTGAGTGTCTATATTGAATGAGCTCTAACTGGATCAATTTGTGTCTTATACCTAACATATCTATTTTAAGTCATCTCCTTCCTACCGGGACTCCTCCCATTAACGAAATCCAGTAACACACACATTTACGAAGACATAACACTATATAAAGTCATTCGACATCCTCCACAAAGGTACCATTCAATCTCACACAAGCAAGATAGTTTTTGGGCATCCAAATGAAGGAGAAGAAGGATGAATTCATCTATAGTATCTATCTCTCTCTCTCTCTTGAACTCACATGTGTGAATTCTAGGTAGTTTCTGGGTAGCATATTCTAGGTAGGTCAAATTTTTTGGCATATTTTGGAGGTCGAAATTCGACCTAGGGATGATTAGAGAGGGCCGAAGTTGCAGGGTAGAAAGTTTGACTTGACTTAACTTGACTAAAGAGTTACTTCATTGGGCTTGATTATAGCTTGTTGATAAATTTGATGTTATAGTTGACTAGGAGCATTAGATTTATGTTTTGTTGAATTGAAATATTTCTCTAAGGAAAAAATTATTGGGTTTTTCTCTCTAGTGGGTTTCCCAAAGTAAATTTTGTATTATATTTTTACATTGTGATCTCTATTGTCCTTATGATTTTATGGTTGAATTTCTGAAATACAATTACTTAATGATAACCTAGAATTGAATAGATTATATAATATTACAAAATACACCAAAGAGAACAAAAAGTCTTTTCCTCTTAGTACTCTCAACGTTCAAGGTGTATGTCCTACATTTCGAGCACATTTAGATGAAGAATCTTGAGAAAGAAAAAATGAATTATCTTAATGTTCACTGAATCGAGAGCAGTCAATGAGACTCTCAAGCACTCCGTGAATAAGAAAAACAAAGAGGGGATTAATGTCCGGCAGCTATAACATTATAGAGCCCAAGAGGTATTCCTATCAAAAAGCAATTCAAATTGTGTACTATGGAATACTCTTCGTCCTAAGACACCAGGATGAGGCAAGGGATCATCCATCGCTAACTCCATTAAAAGTGAGAACATGGAGTCACTGCCAATCCTTTGAACCCCTACTAAGATAAGGCGAGGGGGGAACCTTTGAACCCCTACTAAGATAATTAAAAGTGAGAACATGGAGTCACTGCCAATCCTTTGAACCCCTACTAAGATAAGGCGAGGGGGGAACCTTTGAACCCCTACTAAGATAAGGCGAGGGGGGAACCTTCTTCCGTCTGAGTAGTCCATTCAAACTGGGGAATGGAATCACCAAAAGCGAAGCCGAGATTTTTTTAAGGAAAGCGTGGTAAGACCATACAAGGATAGCAGGTTGAACCGTTGGAATTCCCTCCTTGACCATTAAAATGTGATCAAAACCAAGAGTTTGCTGGGACCAGGATGACTACCCACTTAATTCTAACTGTTAGATCTTTCTGGCTACTAAGCACAGTCGCCTAACATTGTAATTCATTCTCAACAAAAGCTTCGCCCACCCTCTCACCAATTCTGCACTATTGAATGATCCCACTAGCACAACCAAGCAACGTATGAAAATTTTAATAAAATCAATCACGTACATGCACGAAAAAACAAGATCCAGAACATTATACTTCTATCAACACACCAACATGCAGTAAGAAACGTACTCTTCATTGAGATCATTATTTTCTTCCCCTTGTACATCTTCCTTGTCACTGCAAAAGGGGGCTAGTGCACCTTTTGTATCTGCCAAGTTCACACAATCATATACACAATTAGTATACCTCAACTCCAATCTACACGACATATGCAAGATTCCATGAACTCTGAATCTACTGATTTGGGAATGACTTAGAAGGGCTATCAGAGCTAGCATGAGAATCGGATTTTCACCGTTCAAAGGAACAGACCCACTTGTGATTTGGACTAGCAGACTGGGACCCCCATACTGTAAAATGCTTAAACATATATACAAAATATATAAAGAGATGAGGATACCAATACATACCATTATCACTGCGAGCCGGAGAGGGCTCTTTCTCTGAATGCTCGTGGGCTGGCATTGCGTATCCCTCTGACCTGTGAATATTAATTGATGGAGATATTCATAGTGAGAACTAAGAATGCTCATAACAAAATAAAACTAAAATGAACATACATATGTATATATATCGATTACTAACAGACATGTTCTGAGAGCAGGAAGAACCCACCAAATTGGTGATAGATCTGTGGCTCTGCGAGTGCCTCTTTACACAATATTTAGAACAATATGACCATAATAATAAATATTGTATCCGTGTGGATCGGGCTCTCCCTGCTTCTGCTGCCTGCGTTGGTGGTGTTTCAAAAGCTCTACGCTTTATGAAATTGATTCCACCCAACGCTTAATATTCTTTATGGGTGAAAAAGTACCTCCGTATGGTCTTGCTTCGCCCCTCGGAAGTTATTAAATATAGAGAGAGTGCGGTGTGAATGAAATTTGGTTCGGGTCACAGAAGATTTTGGTATTACTCGGTCTTGGATATGAAGAGCAATTGAACAAACCAATAATCGAGTAGTAATTTAAAATACATATTTTAATAAGAAAATAATCATCTTAATATTCTCTTAGGGTTTAAAATTTGGATATCAATTAGGGTTTTAATATTCTCTTAGGGTTTAAATTTGGATATGAAGGGCGTTTTTTAGGGTTTTAAATTTGGATATCAATTAGGGTTTTAATATTCTCTTGGGGTTTAAATTTGGATATGAAGGGCGTTTTTTATTTATAGTATTAATATTAGTTATATTTTTATAATTTCATTAAAATATAATTATGATATTATATTTTTCTAATTATGATATTTAGATTAAAGCGTAAGATGTATCAAAATATTGTTTTTCAGGTTTATATTAAAAGAATTTGGATTTAAAAAATCTTCTAATGTGATTTATTTTATTGATATCTATCTATCTTTTCCACCTATATGAACATCCTCTAATACAATGAGTACTATATGAACTATTTAAAATTACCAGAAATTTAATCAATTAATGCTCATGAATATAGTAATAGTTAATGACTTACTCTTTGTAATTAATCCCTAAAATGATATCTAATATATTTTATTATGATATTAATTTTTCCCAATTATGATATTTAGATTCACGTGCAAGATCTGCCATTATTTTTAATTAATTTAAAGATTTATAGCAAAAATAATTTGAATTTTAAAAGAAGTCTTGGTTAGTGGGTGCAAATATTGGAGGTGAAGGTGATGATTGATATTATGCCAACTATTTTTAGAGATATCTAATATGTTTCACTATGATGATATTAATTTTTCCCAATTATGATATTTAGATTCACGTGTAAGATCTGCCATTATTTTTAATTAATATACAGATTTATAACAAAATAATTTGAATCTTAAAAGAAGTCTTGGTTAGTGGGTGCAAATATCGGAGGTGAAGGTGATGATTGATATTATGCCAACTATTTTTAGGGATACCTAATATGTTTCACTATGATGATAATTGTTATAGTACTTTTTCCAATTACAATATTTAGATTGATGTGCAAGATGTGTCAAAAATGTTTTTTTTTTTTTAAAGATTCATAGCAAAAGAATTTCGATTTTAAAAAAGGTTCTGGTTGACTGGTGCAAATATCAGAGGTGGTCATTGACACTATGTCATTTATTTTGCTATTATCAATCCCACTTACTCATCTTTGTGAGCATCATCAAGGTGCAAATCTGGTAGGTGGTGATTGATATTATGTCATTTATTTTGTTATTATCAATCCCACTTCCTCAACTTTGTGAGTATCATCAAGTGTACCGATTATTATTATTATTATTATTATTATTATTATTATTATTATCAAATTTAAAGGTCATGACCAAGCCAGACACCAAATTGGTGTATGAGACCCCCTTGTTTCTGGGACAAGGAACCCACCTTTGTCATGACTATTAAGTCTACGAAGGCATACATACTCTATCTCCCTCTAGTTTTGAACACATGACCTCTTAGGAGGAAACACATGCTCTTAATAATATGTGGACTACATAAAATCATGAGAACTAATTAATGCTCATAGATAAGGTAATAATATAATGACTTACTCTATATAGCTAATTCCTAAAATGATATCTAATATGTTTTACTGTGAATCTTTAAAACTCTTTTATTGAAATTAAATTGATGTTAACATAGAAGGTTATTATAGTTTGAAATCTGGATTTAAATTTGAATGAAGAATATTTGATTTAATTAATTTTTTGACTTAATTATTAATAAAAATATTATTGTTGTCCAAGGAATTTAGCTCCAGTAGTATGACACATGATCTAATATGTTTTACTGTGAATCTTTAAAACTCTTTTATTGAAATTAAATTGATGTTAACATATAACGTTATTATAATTTGAAATCTAGATTTAAATATGAATGAAGAATATTTGATTTAATTAATTTTTTGACTTAATTATTAATAAAAATATTATTGTTGTCCAAGGAATTTAGCTCCAGTAGTATGACACATGTTTGGTGTCCCCAGCTATATGGGTTCAATTCTTCAGAGACATAATGTTAAGTTGACCCTTGTGACATTTGTGAAATTGTTGTTCTACTTGGTGAAATAATGACCCTTGTGACATTTGTGAAATTGTTGTTCTACTTGGTGAAATAGTGGTAGCGGCTTGTAATAAGTTACTAATTTCGTCAAGGCAAAATGTACTCATTCCTTTGAAAAAAAAATTATTGTTTTTTAAGATTAAATCAATATAGAAATCAAAACCTATTAAATATTTGGAGGGGTTAAATTTTTTAAATTGTGATTTTTTTTATCATTTAATTCCATATCATGTTTTAGTTCCTTCATATTAAATGTAAAAAAATTATACTTTGTGAAATTTGGTCTCTCTTGGTGTTGTAGTTTTAAGATTAATTTAAGATTATACATATTTTTAGATATTATAATGTAAATTTGTTTTCAAAGAGATATTGGTACGGACATATGTATATAAGAAATTATTTATTTATTCTAAGTTGCAAATCACCTCACTACCCTCTATTCAATCAAGTATAAATGTAGTTCAAATCCACTTCTTTGTCAACTGATAAAAAATCATTTGCTTAATTTGTTAGTGACTTAATAAATAATAATAAATCTTTATTAATTTTGGTTAATTAACAAACTATTAGTGAATTTTTTTTCCATTAATATTTATTTATTTATTTATTATATTATTAATTTTTTAATTTTATTTATTTTTTTTTTTTTTTAAATTTTTAAAGTATAATATATATATATATATATAATATATAGTAATAAAACATAAATCTATTTTTCTTCTAGTTAATTATACAATTTTTTTTACTTTAAAGATTGTATTCTCTTTTGACATTTTTCATATGAATTTTTTTATTTAAAATGAATACAATTTTTTTTTACTTTAAGATTTGTATTCTCTTTTGACATTTCATATGAATTTTTTATTTAAAATGAATACAATTTTTTTTTACTTTAAGATTTGTATTCTCTTTTGACATTTCATATGAATTTTTTATTTAAGATTTGTATTCTCTTTTGACATTTCATATGAATTTTTTATTTAAAATGAATGGTGATAGTAATAGGGGAGAAAAGAGAAAAATAAATCACCCATTATTTTAAATTATTTATATTTTACCATAAAACTCTCGCACATATATGTCCAAAAATAAACCTATCAAATCAGATGCCATAATTCAATCCGTTGATGTCACCAAACAAAGATTATACTTCATATAACATAAATCCTAAGTATGTGGTTAATCAACCTTCTACTATCACCAATTCTAACTCATGTGGGATAGTTCTAACTCATGTGAGATAGTGGCGAGTACTTACACTAAATCCAGGCAAATGGAGATGCAATAGGAAGTTCTATAACTCTAATAACTCTTAACTAGTTGGAAATTTGATTTAGGAATTTTTGATAATATACTTAGGAGCTGGTTGAAAAAGTTTAGGATGAAATTGGAGATAAGATTTGACCATTATTGCTTAAAAAAATGAAAAAAAAAAAAACTATTCATGAGTTATTTGTTGTTGAGATGAGGTGAAAACATTTTACTTTGCAAACTCCATAACTGTAATTAGTGAAAGAACTATTTGCAGATTGTCAATTGGATTTATGGACATCAATTTGCAAGGAGGAATGGCGTACATGAATATATGTGGATCGGTCTCTCCCTGTTTCTGCTGCCTGCCTTGG
>APFE031719620.1:0-27995 GCA_000404065.3 Pinus taeda
ATTTATGAATTTAGATCCTTGTTTCTTTGATAGTAGTATGTTGCTGTGATTCCACAGGTTCTTTTGAAGCTGAGCAAACAAAGAAGAAGCAGCGAAGCTCTATCAAGAAGGAGAGGAAATCAAACGCGAGACTCAGGTTGGTCTTCTTGGTTCTCCTCTTGTCTATTTTCATAAGAGAAAACAATAGTAGACTTTGATTGTTTGTTTCTAAGATAGCCACCCATCTTAGTGGGAATAGCAGCATCCGAGTGGACACTATTCTTGGATAACAGTAGTCCATGTCTGTAATATTTGTAGTATCATCTAATGTTGGTGACTCTGAAGTTGCATATGGATATGACAAAGACTGGGTCACTTGTAGAGAGAATGTACATGTAGGAATGTACTTATTTGAACCTACACCAAAATTATTGACCATGGTATCGGAAATTATTTCTTCTTCAAAACCTCCCATAGTGATATCCTCTTATGTAGATTTTGGTAAAGGTTTTTGGATAATGATTTAAGAGATGCAAGCCTTCCTTCCTTGCGATTTATCGAAGAGTGTATAGTAGGGAAGAAACAAAGTTGTCAAACTTGATTTGGTAACATCTGTATATTACAGATTTAACCCTAACCCTAAAATTTTAGGATGCATTAGATTGACATTGAAAGTAAATAAATAAATGATACTTTGTAGAATATTGACGCATAATAAATATGAGTGAGAGTACACTACCTGTAAGTTTGATAGATGATGTCCTGAACTAGTGTTGACCACTTGTATTGGACTAATTGGTGTCCTCATGGAAGTTGGTGATCCTGCAGGAAAGCAAAAGATTATTCTATTAGAGTGTGTCAACAACAACTATATATTCATTCCTTTCTTCTCTACAGCTATCCAATCACAACATGCTAACTAACTTTCGAAATTAAATTTAAACACACACACACAAACACATACACACACACACACACTATCAGTTTAGTGCAAATTTAGGGGATTCACAATGTATATTCACAAAACATGCATGTGATCTAGCTTTATGAATCCTAGATTCAAAATATATATTCAATTTCTAGATTCATAAAGTTGGCACTTGAGAACCCAAAAAAAGTTACTATATAGTCCATGAGTAAAATTACTAAATATTTTCACCTTGAATGACCTTGGGATTTCCTTACATTGTGATAATGACAATCATGCATCTCTTGGGTAACCTATTTTTTGTGGGTTGGAACTACAATTCTTGGGGATGCCTCTCAAAATACTTTCCTTTGTCTCTTCATGACATTGAAATAAATTGAGGAGAACACATTAGTGGAATCTTATGTGGTATGATATCCCATACTTGTATCATGCAAACAATTCAGGACCTACATACTATGTACTGTAAAATAGAAGGAAGTTATATGTTATTGGGGATATTGACACTGTAATAAATATAATATGTTAGTGGGAAACCGACTTGTTCCTAAGTAACAAGTTGAAGCACATTAACGAGACATTCCAGGTTTCTGTAATTATTTATACCTGAGCATTACAAGTGGGTAAATCGCAGATCTTGGAAGGAGACCAGGTCCCACCTACCCCCTGTAGCACTGATAATAACATTAGTGTTATGTGTGGATAAAGAAATTAAACTAAGCAACAACAACAACAAAAATGTAGTTTTACAAATGTTATGCCAAAAATAAATGGTGCTAAGTTGACTATTGTAGGAACCAAAACAAACAAAATTGCATTACAGGAATGAATGTTGTAGTACATTGTGGGACAATACCTTGAAGATAATCATATATACCGTGACCTTGAGTTTGTTGTCAACTAAAGAGTGTGCAACATTGAATATATATAAGCACAGGCATAGTGTATAGAACTCAAAAATTGATGGTACATTACGCACTTTCTAAATAAAATATTCCATGAGAAAGAAGAAAAACATTGTGACTATAGAAAATAAAGGAAAGTCACAACAAACATGATAAAAGTAATACTCAAAATAGTGAACATTGTCTGTTGCATAGACCCTAAGGGCAGAATAAACTCTAGAAATTGAACATTATATCCAACATAGTTGATAAAATAACTATTGGGAAATGTTAAAAGTTAATTTTTCCTACAAATTATACTACATGTTTGGGTCAGATGCCACAAACGTTTCTTAGACTCAGCACAAATATTAGTCAATAACAAAAAAAAGCACCCAGTGTAATCTCTAAGATTTTTACATAGCATGACCTCAATAACTATAATTACTTAAGGTTACAAATATGGCCACATGGCCAAACCCTAATAAGACATTTAATAAGACATTCAAATGAAATATCTAGGAAATTAAGAGAGGACGACCACGACGATTAAATTATAGTCTTGACAAGCAGGAGGAAACCCTCTAGAACCTGAAGAAAAAATCAATGTGAGAGTATTAGGGTTTGGAACTTGAAATACCATGGGAGAAATTATAATTGGAAGAAATGATGAATTGGTTGGAGTTATGACAGAATCAAACCTGTAGAGAATTTCCAAGCAGAAGACAGTTAGAAATATTCTCAACAGTAGAGGAAAATTTCAAAACATAAAGGATAATAAATCTAAGGACTAAGAGCATAATCCGTGTTGTGCTTGATGGCGATGTTCCTCCAAAATGGGAAGACATGTTGAATCTAAGATTTTAATTAAGATAAACTTCAAAAGAAGGGGGTGACCACAAAAACCCTAAGAATGAGGAATCAAGTGACAATTGTTACCTTCAACCAGTGAGAAAGGGCAAGAAAACTCCAAAACTCGAAAGTAAATCTACTGTTAGCCCGCGCTAAAAGAAAAACCACCCAATTCCTATAACCATTCACTCAACTTTATCAATAAAATGTAGATAGTAAATGAGGGTAGATCAATGGAAAACATAAATACCACTATTTTGACAAAATTCAAATTTTGTTACCTTATCAACTTGTATCCAGAAGGTAGCTGCGTAAAAAAAGGGGGTATTGCAACATGGTGGTAGATGTCAAGCCCATGCCCTCACTTACAAAAGACATAACTGAGACTAGGCAACCGGTGGAAGGGAAAGCAATTACCTCAAACCGCTTGAGTTACACCTAAGTTGTTGGATCAATACCCTAGCTTGGCATTCCTATGAATTGTGGCTGATTATTTCAATGGTGTGTGTTCTCCTGCAACAACGTTGATTTGCTGCATGCAAAAGTTGCGTTGAAATGCATTGGATTGGTATGCATTGGAATATGAGATATTAAAAATGAACATTGTTATAAAATAATTGTGGCATATATATTACTTTGTTCATAACCGTTGTTAATCTTGAGCATTATTTAAGTTCTAAATCGGTTTGCAAGTCATGTGTATGGATGGTTCGATGGTTGTTAAAAATTTTGTGGTGAGTCCTTTTTAATGGCCATGAACCATGTTGTTTGGTGTGTTCAATGCTCTTTGTGTTGGAACTATGTTGTTGTTGTGTTGAATGCATTGAATATTGTAAAGTGTTGGTTTGTGTTTGATATTGGACTGAACATTGCCTGGCTCGTATCATTGCAATTGGTTTAAGGACTGAGTTATACCTAATGTTGAGAACCAACATGCAAGCATCAAGCCTGTGTGCCCTAGGCCCTTGCAGAGCCTATGGTGCTTTGATTTGAGCAAGCTCTGAATTTAATGGTGTGTTTAAATTTTGTATACACTGCTTTGAATTTTCTGGAGGACTGAACACTACATTGAATTGGAGACTCTTCATCTTGACACTTATGAACATTGTTTCATTGGCCCCTATATTATGCATTGATGTCCAACTCATTCATGGGTTCATCATTGTGCGTTTTTTGGTACAATAATTTTATTGCAACAATGCGTAGCCTATGGCAACAACATTGAACAATCCTTCATTGAACATGGTAAAACACCTGGTAAAGGGAAAGGTAAAGCACCTGAATCCGCTCTTTATGTTGTGGCACATTACAACATTGGAGTAACTAAAGACTTATTTAATGCTTCACTTCCTTCATAGAAATATGCTTG
The DNA here is from genome assembly GCA_000404065.3 of Pinus taeda. NCBI lineage: Eukaryota > Viridiplantae > Streptophyta > Pinopsida > Pinales > Pinaceae > Pinus > Pinus taeda. The sequence goes on from APFE031719620.1 coordinate 4,013, forward strand.
GTTGCTTGATTTAGGAGCAAGATGCCACATGAATTTCAGAAGAAATTTAGTTGAAGAATTCACTGATAGCGTTGATGGAGCAATGTACTTTGCTGACAAGTCAAAACTCAAGGCATCATGAAAATGCATAAGTTTATATGGGTTTTGATAGTGTGCAATCGCTTAATGTCTAGCATGATTGGGTCGGTCATTGCACAAGTCATGACACAATTTTCTTACATGACAAAGTGTAGGGAGATAATTTCTTGTTAGTGAGAGGAAAAGATAAACATGCAAACACAAGACAAATAAATACACAATCTTTTTCTTGGATAAATAATTTTGATTAGTTAATTGTTCTCTCATATACATCCAACAAGATACGACTATTATCTCTTCTTGCTTCATATTATAATGTCCCAACCACGGGTATATAAACACAAAACTTTTTAAATATGGAATCATGCAAACTCTAACTTTCCTCTCCTCATGCAAACTAAGACTTCATGCTTTAACTAAACTTTTCTAACTTTCCTTTAAATTAACTCAACTTTTTTTTTTTCTTGACCCAAATTTTCTAGACAAGGCATTAACCTTCTAACTCTGGCTCAGTTGACTTCTAATATTAGACTCAAATTTATTTCCTTAACTTAACTCTACTCTTCATGCATTTCAAGCATACGAGAGTAATTACTATTTCTAAAACCCCCCCTTAATTACAACCATATGACTCAACCTTAACTTAATCATGACTCAACTGTGCATGTTGCTCTTGCAATAAAAAATTGGCTCAAAAAACATTTTACGATGGAATTTTTTCTTTTTTATTTCTTCCATATTTTATACCCTTGAAACTGCTTCATTTTTAGTTGTGCTTTCTTGATGTAAGCTCCATATTTATTCACTTGTTGCTATGCAATTTTTCATTGACTTATTTTATATTTGTTCTAAAAATAATTTAGGCTTTCATAGCCTATCTTTTATAGCTTCCTCATGAAAGATTCATTCACTCATGAACTACTACCACAACTCTTCATCTTCAAACTATGAGGCTTTCCATGCCTCTTCCACTTCAGATTCTTGGTCTTCTTTCTACCATATTTCTTGATAGTATAATTTGATCTCTTCTAGACCCCATTGTTGAAATGTTATTTCAATGCTTTCTTCTTCATATTCAGCAACTTCCATGCCCTTTCCTACATATTTTTCATCACCTTCTCTTTCACTTGCAACTATAATTGGACTGTTTTCCTATCTACTTGCACACTCCAAAACAATGTTAAAAACATCTTCATTATGCTCTGCAGTGAGCGCTTTTCTCTACCTCTTCAATTGCATTGAGGTTATCTTCCACTATTACGATGTTAGTGGATATTCTCATCAAAAACTCATGAATCACTTTTTCCTCTTCTTAATCATCAATTGTTGCTAGATCGTGCACTGCTTCATGAGCCATTCTAACTATTTCTTCATAACTTACTGCTACAGTGGCAGATTCAACCTTCAATTCTTCATCAAACATGGCACTTTCCATATTTCCACAATAAGTCATTGTTTCAAAAAAGAGACCACAAATTTCATCAACATAATTTTCATCCACTCTATGGTGAGATATATGAGCATGCATGTGCTCATTAAAAATTTCAAATTCACCAAATTAATCATTTCTTGCTGGATTCATGAGAGATGCACTTTCAGCTCTACAAACCACTGCTTCATATGAAAAATTGTGTTTTTTATTCTAAGACTTAAATACCTCAAACTCTAATGCAAAGAGGTCATCATAAACTACAATTGTATCAACTATATCACACATGTTATTCACTTCTTTATTGGAAGCTTTGCCGTAGGGAAGCCCAATTAGCCTGCATGGCCACCTGGGCTATTGAGGCATTACAGTGCAAGCAACCAGCCAAATCATATGCAGTGTACCTCAAGGACCAGTGGCTCCAATTTCAAATCAAGACACTGGCCTAGAGGGGCACAATACCTTTTCAGGATTATGGCCAATTCATGCATCTATGTGATCGCAGTTCAGATGAGGACAAAGCAAAGCTAGCAGAGTTTTACTTGCATAACATGGCCCTTACTGATATGAACCTATGGGATCCCAATGTTAGGAGACTTGCAGCTAATGGCCATGGCATCTTGGATGAGCCATGAAGAGAAAAGGGCAGTAGAAATCCAGAAAAGGATGGAAAAAGAGCTGAATGAACCCCTGATGGTTAGAGAAAAACCAGCAGGCCCCATGGCTCTCATCTATGCCCACCAACACCTTGCAACTAATCCTCAAGTTGTCCCCAACTATGTTGATAAGTAGGCCCAGGCTATTACACATTTCGAGCACATGGAGATATTGTTTGGAGATGACTGCATTCATGCCTGCATGAGAAGGTGGAACACATTTCCACATAGCCTACGGATCAGGGAGTATCACTCCCCAAATAGGATGAGGGAAGCCATGAGGAGAGTGTCATTGTATAAGCACTCTATGCAAAGTTTGAAGGCCAATTGGATTGGCCTCAAATTCAGTCCTCCACTGCTGCTAGGACTGCTGGAAGGAGTAAAAGATGAGGAAGAACATAAACAGTAGGAAGAGGTGGATAGAAAGGTAGGATTCCATGATAACGAGGAAGATATCACATTAGAAGCATGGGATGTTAGGGAATCTATCAGAGCCATCAAGGATGAAGAGTTAGACTAGTTGCTCAGAGGATGAGCAACCCATTCAGTAGGGGGGTGATGATGAGCCCCAGAAATGGGTAATTATATGGGCTCATTTTGCCTCTTAATTCAACTTAATCCACCATTCTCATTAGTTTATTTCATGTTTTTGAATATATTTATGCTAATAGAGTGAATTGGGTTAGTCATTTTGCCATGTAGTCTAATGTGTGCTTTATGCAAATTTTTTGGTCAATTTTGGACAAAGTCAAGGGATTTATGAGCAAATGGCAGCAAATACTCAAGGAAAACAGGGAAGAGTATTTGTAGGGGTTGTCTCCTTAATTTATGACCCCTTTCCTCAAATCCTCCATCAGCAACTCAGAGCACAAAGGTCCACATTGATGCATCTAAGGGATAGTCGAGCAAGTAAAGAAGGACTATTGTTTATCTCCAGTTCTGGGAAGTCGAGATCCTTGATTTTAGGAGGATTGTTGGAGGAATCCAATTGTATAAATAAGGGGGCTTAGAGCCTCAGTAGGTTAGCCAGTCATTAGAAGAATTTTCACACTTTTGTGTAGCACTTGTTCAGCTCATTTTCGAGCTTCCTTTTTGAGAACAATTGATGTAATGTGACTTCTATTTTTGATAATGGAGATGAAACAGTTTTTGAGCCAGCACTGATATTTTTCAGAGGGCTGAAGCTCTTGGGTTAGGGCCCAACCAAAGTTGCCCAACACCTCTTTCTTCGTACTTATATGTTTTTGCTTCAGTTCATGAGTTGATTTCTGTTACATAGATTCATTTTACTTTGTTTATATTAGGTTGCTTTTGATGGTTTGCATAGCTGTTTTTGTTTCATTTGCTCAGGTAGGTTAATGCAGTGATAGAATAACATTCAAAAAGGCCAACAACAGGCTCTGATCTCCTTTCTCCCTTGCTGGGACTATGATTTGAGGTCAGGGCACTACTGCTGCCACCAAAAACACAGTTTTGCTCTTCCATGCAATTTCTAGTGTGATGACTTGATTTGGAAAGACTAATATATTGATTCAGATTCGGTTACCTAGATCATTTCCTATTATTTTACAATAGATCTCTCTGCATGCTTTTCTGTTCAAATTTTATTGTTCAGCATTTTCTGTTTGTAGGTCAGAAATCAGGTCAAGCTAGAGAAATTTATGTGTTCATGGTATAGTAAGTCCTTTCTTTAATCAGTTTTTGTAAGTAGATGTGCAGATCTCTTACAGGACACCTCAGCTCACCATCCATCCATAAAGTAGCTAGCACCAATTCACTTCCCATAGATTTCCCTAGTCATTCGCAACATTTCGCCAATCTGCCCTATTTTCTGCATTTTTCTCCTTAAGCTTCCCTCTTGCCATTTGAACAAATCCAACCATCATGTTCTTTCTTGATCTTCCTTGACAAGCTCCAGACACCTGAACACCTTCATCTAGCTTTCAGTTACCCTTTCCCATCATTTTTCCACCTTCAAAACTCCAAAAATAGCTCTTGGCCTCCTCCTGTAGATCCTCCAGTAGACCCCCTGCAGCCTCTTGTAGAATTCCCTGTAAGTGGTTTTTTGAAATCCGATTGCAATGGAAGTCTTCAAAAGGGTACTAGGGGCTTCTTAGGACCTCTCCACACTTTCCTCCACCTCTACAAAATCCAACTCCATCTTCCTTCGCCACCAAGCCTCTGCACAATCACAACCAGATAAATCATAAGCATAATAATTTCACATAAAAATGCTCAAAAGCATAAAAAGATGTTTTTTGCTCATTTATTTTTAGAAGTAGCTTGAATAAATGCAATTTACCTTTTCAGTAGTCAATGGCACTCATTTCATCAGTTTTCATCTCTTTTCCTGCGAAAGTAGGGTTAGTGGATAAATTAGGGTTTGGTAGGGCTTGCTTTTACATTCCAGTCTTCTTTCTCTTTCTGCATGTAGAATAGTCCTCATAGAGTTAGCTTTCTTTCATCAAAATTAAAGGCTTCTTTTGAGAATTCATAGAAGTTGGCTTAAGTTCCTAGTGATCTTGTGCCAACTGACCAAGTGATTATCTGCAGTAAGAGCTAGTACTTATGCATATAGCACCGTCGCTTCCAAGTTTGTTACGAACTACCGGGTTGATAAAAGTAAAGTAGGAAGCCCCAGGAGTTGCAACATTATTGCTGCAATACTGGTGCTCACCACATAATTGTTTGTCAGTTGCATCTTAGGCTTCCCAAATCATGTTCGCATCATTCTCCTACATTCGCGCTAATCATCAAAGATTCCTTTGTGCGTACCCCACCATCTTGTGAGCGTAGTGCGCAGTACCCAGTCCAAGGCCAGGAAGAATTGATTTTCCAAAACCTCCCTTTCAAATGCATCCAAGAAGGTATCTACCTCATTTAGACCATCATAAGTAGGCATATCTCTTACTTTTGTTGACACGCAGCGCAGCGACCGGGTTATCATGTTGCAATTCAACATAGTTACTTCATGTAACCAATTCTGCCATCGTTCTACTTCTTCGTTAGAATCCAAAGTGCAGGAACTCTCACACTCCCATGTAATCTGCCCATCCACGGTGGGATTCACCCAGTCTTGGTCTCGCATTGTTATCTTGTAGATGTAGTCCAGATCATCATCACTCTCATAGTCACGGACTGGTTCCGTATAGCGCGATCCTTCGGCAAGATCCACGGGTACTATTACGTGCAATGACTTCTTCTCAAATATGATCTTCCAGTTCTTTAGATTAATTACCCCGTTCATATTAGTAGCTTAATCAATTCCCAGGAGCACGGGGTAGGGATTGTTGTCGTCAACAATCTCTATCACTTCAAAATCTTCCAGCACGCTCGCTCCCTCAATATCCACAGTTATTCCCTGCAATCGCCCAATGGGTATGACTTTCTGTTGATTCACCATTCTCAGCTGAATTGGAGACCATTGCAGTGTAGGTATCCCCATTCACCCCCATATCTATTTCGGTAAAACATTCGCATATGATCCCAAATCTAGAATGACTTGATCCATCTCGTATTCTCTGATCTATGCAGTGAGTCTCATTTCACTCCTTGTCCTTGTTTTATGTTTTTTGATCTTCCAGACTACGCGTGGTTCTCTTGGTGTTGTCCAAGCACATTTGTTGATGAGTTCCAATAACCCTTTCAAAGCCTTACTGTCGTGTGGTAACTTCATACAGGTTTCTAGGAAAGTTGTGAGCATGGAGGTATCCATTTCAAGCTCAGGCTGATCTTTGCTTCTTGAAGTGGAGGCCTCAAAAAAGCTCTTCTTAGCTTCCATGAAGGTTTCCAGAGTGCGCTCCAAATCAAACTCAACTTCTTTAGTCAGGGCTTTGCGAACCCACGTACTGTCTTCTGGCTATTTCTCCTTGTCATCTCCCATCGTGATTCCACTTCAGAGCACTATATTTACGTTTGGATCTTCCTTACATGGCTCAAACCTCATCATCTGCATGTTTTGAGTCAGGGGAGGTGGTAACACTCCTTTGCCACGGATCCTAGCTATCAGCTAGGACAATATTTTATCTCATGATCAAACAGTGTGCAATAATTTCACGACAGACGCGTTGGATTACTACAATTATGGGCATAGTGTCCTAGCACTCCGCAATTGTAGAAAATCAACTATTGGTGACCTCTACTAGGTCCTCCTCCGCCTCGACCTCTTCCATGCCCCTGAAATCCTATCTGCGCCATTCCTATATTCTGGTCAAGGGACTGCATTTCAGCCTGAACTCTGTCGGTGGGCGTTCTATCCATCATCAATTCATAGCTCCTGCAAGTACACTTGTCATGTCCCACCAACGTACAAAAGTTACAGAACAACTGTTGTGGAGTTTGGGTGTACTTCTATAACAAGTGGCAGTTATTCGTGGCATGCTTTTTGGCTACTTGATAGATAACGCACCACAAAGCACGCGCCACGCTAGGTCCTGCTCGAGTTTCTGGCCTTAAAAGGCATTGGTCCTCCTCCTACAAGGTAATTTGTAAATACCGGGCAATGGTCTTTGTCATGACCCCGATTCTTGCATTTCACGCACCATACTTCTTCACACACTTCTGGTCGAATTGTCCTATCTTGCTTCAAGCTTTGCATCTCAAGGCACAGATTCTTTAGCTGCGCGTGAATCTGCTGAACTCCGAAATTAGGATCTTGCATCAGGGTCTCACTTAGTCTCATGGCAATCTCTAGGGCCTCTGCCTGAGTTGTTATCTTCTGCTATGACAACGCACTCCTTAGGTGTGGTAGTAGCGAAGCTACAAACCACTCGCGATGTTGTCCATCTGTCAGATTCATATTATCTTCACCAATCGTACATTTCAGCCTCTGATCCAGTTCCCAAGGTGTCTTGCCTAGTAGCATCATGATTTCTTTGAATCTAATAATCGACTGCACTTCAGATTTAGTCTTGATAAATTCCCTATTCATTGCTGCTTCGATGTCCACTACTCTTGCATTCGGGTTATCATTGGAGTACTTAATATACCAAGTCAGCTAGTGATCTTGAAGGGTGCTAACTAGTGTTGCTTTCTTTATATGGTCATCTGTAACACCTTGAGCTTCCCATATAGCCTTAACTACAAACCAGAATTGCTCTGGGTCCTCATTTCCTAAGCCTTTGAACAAAGGCAACTTCACTGTGCTCGCCATACTGAATCGCGGCGGCGGTGGAGGTGGTACAGGTGAAGATGGAGGTGATGTCGGTGAAGCCGGTAGTGGTGTGGGTGGAGGTGGGATTTGTGGAATTCTTTATCTTATTAGATGAATAGCACTTCATGGAGAGACCTTTGTGAGCTCTTCCTCATCCCCTCATGGAGGTGAAATCAAGGGGCTACTTTCTGGAACCTTATTTCCTTTGTTCCTATAAACCTTTCTGCTTCGTGTAGCCCCGAACATCAAGGTAACTACATAACCCGCTTTTCACACAACAACATTTTAATCCAAGTATTCAAAGACTTTACGTACTTACCTCGCGGTCCTTTGAGAAAGCGTCGCTCTACCTCGCTATAGCTAACTGAGGTGTCAATCGCGAACTCAGTAACAAATCCTCTTATAATCCGATCGAGCCAATGCACACAGTATTATCCTCCGATGCTTCCAATCTTCACACTAGCTGTGGGGTCCACACAATAGGACCATCAAGTTTCCACCTTTCTTGGCTATCTGCTATCTTCGGGATCCACTCATATAGCTCAATAGGGAAGGACGTGAAAAATATTTCATGGATCTTCATATACATGTAGCTATCTAACCATTGTTCTTTTGACAGTCGCGAGTTTCTATTTTCCTATGCTGTGAACTCGCGGATTATTTTTTCCAACTAGCCTTTGATTTATTTTTTAGTTGGATTCCAATGATACGACATCACACATCTCTTATGTAGATTCTGGTCCCGATAATGGAACCATTTGTTGGCTTGAGGGGGCCTGACCTAGGTTCAGTGTTGGTTAGCCAAACAAATCTCTACACTACTGGCCCTTTCGACATCAGCCCGCAGAGCGTGGACTGAACTATCACTCGAAGCAGCATGGGGGGATGTTGGAACTAGGTTTTCGCACACTTGAGATGGTTGTGATGTCGTTTATTCCAACTATACTTGCCTGCGTGTAGGTGGCTTTGCTCTCTACTCTATCCTTCAGTACCTTATCGAAGTGTTATAATGGGCTTCCACGAAGCCCTACCCAGGTGCTGAAGTCCTTTCGCGCTTAGCAACCAACATTACATTATCAAAACAAGGGAAGACAACCCTATGAATCTATGTGCTCTGTGCCCACAAAATGCAAAGTCTTTACTTTGGAATTACAAAATTGGACCAAAATCTAGGCTCTAAGCCCCAAAACTTCCCTTGGGGGATCCCGCGCCCAATAGTACCCCAACACAAACATCGTGACTCGCCCTCGAGTCACTCTGCAGGTGTGGAGATCTTAGCATGAAGACCCCCAACTCTGTTTGGATAGCTGCAGCTTTGGCAGCACACTGAGTGACTGCCTGCTGGACTTCCTCCACGTGTTATTCGGTGACCGATGTTGTTGAACTGCTACCCTGAATACTCTCCTAAGTTGCTTGTAGTTGCATGAGATTTGCTTCAATGGAGGTTGTAATTGTATACGCGTCATGATCCATGGCTGTAGGCGCACTTTTAAGACCGCTTCTTTGTGCTGAGTGACATCCACCTGTTCCTTGAGTGCCTTTGCCTGCTGCATCTATGAAAGACTTTATGTAAGGGCAACCATCTACGCGGTCCCAATCTTCAAATTTCAACATAGGAAACTGCCCCAAGTGTGGTCCCTCAAAGATAATATCATATGGGAGTAGCAGAGTTTGCATAGAGCTCTTGCTCTCATCTATATCCTTCAGCACCTTGGCTTTACCCTTTCATGGAGTAACATTCAGGTAATTAGGTAATAGGGTTTGCACCCTGGGTTTCAACTTCCATCTCTTTATCCTCCTCCTCCACCAACATTTCTTCAGATTCCTCCTCATCTACCTCCAAAATAATGGCCTTCCCCTTTTCCTGCAATGTGAGCTTGGTCCTTAGTGGATTTCTCAGCGATACGTGCACCGAGATCACGACCTACTTATCCTTCTTAGGTCTTGGTGTTCGTGGTGATTTAGGGACCTCAACAATTATTCTGGTGCTCTCTGGGGCTTTCACTTCCACAATTTCCTGTGCGACTTCCTCGACTGTCACTACTCCTATGTCCATGGCTTCTTCTGGTGTTGATATAGCGCTACTCCATAGTTCATACAGTGTCTCAAGTAGTTGCTCAAACAACGAATTCAATTTCATATTCTCAAATAAGTCTCAGTTGATGAATACTTGAGCGTGCAACAACTCAATTCTCAAATTGCCAAGTGTTGTTTTCTTGACAGCAACTTGTAATTTATAGTGCCTTTTGAATTTGAATTCGAGCATTCCCCCCACATTCGGTCCCTTAATGCTAGATTGGCGGCATATTTCCAAGAATCTAACCCATAAACTTGGCCTTGAATGCCTGCCGCCCACTCCATTTGGCCTCAAACCAACCATGATATCATGAATAGTGACTTTAACGGTCACTTTTCGGCAGACCTGTGCGCCAACAAAACTGTCTTCGCATTGTCATGGACATTGTGACACTTCGCTACTGCGTGCAATCCTGACATCGCACAGCTCCCGAGCAGTGCAGTTTATAGTCTCGCGCCTCCTTTCAGCTGCCTAGGGTGCTAAGACTGTGCTTCACGTCGGCTAGTCAGATGGGCGAGCCACCTGTGTATCGCTTCAACCATCTACCATTCACTTTTCTTGGGAAGGGATCTCCATTCAACTTAACCAGCTGTACTACACCTCTGTCGGTAATCTCCTTAATAATATATGGCCCTAACCAGTGCATCCTAAAATTTTTGGGGAATTTATCAAACTTACTATCATACAATAGAACCAGATCGTTTACCTTGAATGTGCGTAGCTTGATGTGTCAGTCGTGCCATGCCAAGCTCATCCAAATGCGCGAGTCTCTCCTCTAGGGCTCTGCAATCTATCATACTTGTGAGTGCTGCTCTACGCAGACTAGGCACGATGTATTCCATAGGAATTACAGCTTCCACTCCATAGACAAGCCTAAAAGGTGTTTGCCCCGTTAGCTTCTTGCATGTCTTATGATAAGCCCATAACACTGTAGGTATGCATAGGTCACAATCACTTCGCTGCACATTGCATACCTTGGTCAGCGCATTTTAAAGCACTTTGTTGAACACCTCCATTGTCTCATTAGCCTGTCGTTGATAAGGTGTGCTCTTTTGATGACACACCTGAAATTCCTCTGTTAGTGCATTGATCATCTCATTCAGGAAGTGTGTACCGTGATCACTCATTAAGATCTTCGGACATCCAAATCGAGTGAGTACGTGTTCAAATAGAAACTTCACAGCAGTCACGCCCATGCAATCCTTCACTGGCTACGCTTCTGCACAATGAATCAAATACTCTGTCGCAGTGATAATATACCTCGTGCCTATCTTTCCTTGAGGTTTAATAGGTCCTACAAAATATATTGTCCACTTTTCGAAAGGTTGCAACATGATTTGAGGATTCAAAGGAATTTCATCCCTCTGCGATGGCCTTCCTGTCTAATGACATACATCACATGCCTTGCAATATGCTTTTGAATCCTGATGAAGGGCTGGCCACAACAACTCGACGCATAAAAACTTCCACGCGGTTACTCTTCCTGCATAATGTCCTCCTGTGGCACCCCCATGAGCGTCCATGAGGAGGTCGCTTCATTCAAACTCAAGTACATGCCTTCATAGTATTTTATCATTCCCCATCTTATATAGATGCCAAGCAATGATAGAGAAATCTTCCGCATGTACCACTAATTCCTTCTTCTGTTGGACAGAGTATCCTTCTGGCGCAGTTCCAGTTGTTAGAAAGTGTATTATATCTTCGAAATGTCCATCCGCTACACGCACAACAAAGAGCTACGGGTTAGGTAATCCTTCCTGCAAACTAGTAGGTTCCTCCCCTGTCTCGATGCATGACAGGTGATCTAGTCCCGCGTTCAATCATCCAAGTTTCAAGGAAACTTCAAAATTGTATTCTTGGAACAATAAAAGCCATCTACAAATTCGCTCCCCCAACACAGGCTTATTGACAAGGTACTTTAGTGCAGAGTACAGGTGCACCTACTCAAGTTGGGGCTTTTCTTCATAGAACTGCATCCATGTGCGCGGATCATTTTTCACATCATACTTGTCTTTCAGTTGCATCTTAGGCTTCCCAAATTGTGTTCACATCATTCTCCTACATTCGCGTGAATCATCAAAGCTTCCTTTGTGTGTACCCCACCATCTTGCGGGTGTAGCACATAGTACCCAGTGCAAGGCCTGGAAGCATTTCTTTTCTGGCACCTCCCTTTGAAATTCATCCAAGAAGGTATCTACCTCATTTATACCATCATAAGTAGGCATATCTCTTACTTCTTTCGACACACAGTCCAGCGACCGGATCATCATGTTGCAATTCAACATAGTTACTTCGTGTAATTGATTCTGTCATCGTTCTACTTCTGCATTGGAATCTGAAGTGCAGGAACTCTCGTGCTCCCATGTAATCCACCCATCTATGGTGGGATTCACCTAGTCTTGTTCTCGTGTTGTTATCTTGTAGATGTAGTCCAGATCATCATCACTCTCATAGTCGCGGGCTAGTTCCATATAGCGCGATCCTTCAGTAGGATCTAGGGGTACTATTGCACGCAATGACTTCTTCTCAAAGATCATCTCCCACTTCTTCAGACTAATTACCTCGTTCATATCAGTAGCCTAGTCAATTCCCAGGAGCACGGGGTAGGGATTGCTGTTGTCAACAATCTCTATCACTTCAAACTCTGCCAGCATGCTCGCTCCCTCAATATCCATAGTTATTCCCTGCAATCGCCCCATGGGTATTATTTTCTGCTGATTCGCCATTCTCAGCTAAATCGGAGACCATTGCAACGCAGGTCTTCCCATTCGCTCCCATGTCTATTTCGGTAGAACATTCGCATCTGATCCCGAATCCATAATGACTTGCTCCATCTTGTATTCTTTGATCTGTGCAGTGAACCTCATTTCACGCCCCGTCCTTATTTTATGTTTTCTGATCTTTCGGACTACACGTGATTCTCCTGGCACAGTCCCAACATATCTATTGATGGGTTCCTGTGACCCTTTCACAACTTTACTGTCATGGAGTAACTTCAGATAGGTTTCCAAGAATCTAACCCATAAAGTTCACCTCAAACCAACCATCAAATCATGGATAGTGACTTTAACGGTCACTTTCCGGTAGACCTGCGCACCAGTGCAGCTATCTTCGCGTTATCACGGACCCTGTGACACTTCGTTATTGCGCGCAGTCCTAACATAACGTAGCTCCCACGCAGTGTAGTTTATAGTCCCGCGCCTCCTTTCAGTTGCCTGAGGCGCTAAGACTGTGCTTTTGCCAGCTAGGTAGATGGTCATGCCACCTGTGTATGTCTTCAACCAACTACCATTCACTTTTCCTAGGAAGGGATCTCCATTCAACTTAAATAGTTGTACCGCACCTCCATCGACAATCTCCTTAATAATATATGGCCCTAACCAGTGCATCCTAAAATTTCCAGGGAATTAATCAAACTTACTATCATACAATAGAACCATATCATTTACCTTGAATGTGCGCAGCTTGATGTGTCAGTCATGCCATGCCTTTTCACACTACTTTTGGACTTGCTGGTGAAATCCAACCAAAAATCGTTCTTCTTCAATATCATCCAACTGCGCGAGCCTCTCCTCCAGGGCTTCGTGATCTATCATACCTATGAGCATTGCTATGCGTAGACTAGTCATAATGTATTCCATAGGCATTATGGATTCCACTCCATAGACAAGCCTAAAAGGTGTTTGTCTCGTCAGTTTCTTGCATGTCATCCGATAAGCCTATAACACTGCAAGTATGCATAGGTCCCAATCACTTCTTTGCACATAGCATACCTTGGTCAACGCATTTTCAAGCACCTTGTTGAATGCCTCCACTGTGTCATTAGCCTGTGGGTGATAAGGTGTGCTATTTTGATGATACACATGATATTTCTTCGTTAGTGTGCTCATCATCTCATTCAGGAAGTGTGTACCGCGATCACTCATCAAGATCTTCGAACATCCAAATCGTGCCAATATGTGTTCAAATAGAAACTTTGCAGCAGTCACGTCTATGCAATCCTTCACCAGCTGCACTTCTGCCCAATGAGTCAAATACTCTGTCGCAGTGATAATATACCTTGTGCATGTCTTTCCTTGAGGTTTAATAGGTCCTACAAAATCTATTGTCCACTTTTCGAAACGTTGCAATGCCATTTTTGGATTCAAAGGCATTTCATCCCTCTACGATGGCCTTCCTGTCCACTAACATAAATCACATGCCTTGCAGTATGCTTTTGAATCCTAATGAACGGTTGGCCACCACAACCCAACGCGTAGAATCTTCTGTGCAGTTTCTCTTCTTGCATAATGTCCTCTCGTGGCACCCCCATGAGCGTCCGTGAGGATGATGCTTCGTTCAAACTCAGGTACATACCTTCGCAGTATTTCATCATTCCCCATCTTATATAGATGCCTAGCAATGACAGAGAAATTTGTTGTGCGTACTACTAATTCCTTCTTCTGCTAGACAGGGTATCCTTCTGGCGTAGTTCCAGTTGTTAGAAAGTGTATTATATCTTTGAAATGTCCATCCGCTACGAGCTCAACAATGAGCTGCATGTCAGGTAATCCTTCCTCCAAACTAGTAGGTTCCTCCCTATCTTGATGCGATACATGTGATTTGGTCCCGCATTTAGGGGCCTGACCCAGGTTCAATGTTAGTTAGCCAAGCAAATCCCTAAACTACTAGCCCTTTCGGTATCAGCCTGCGGAGTGCGAACTTAAGTCTCACCTGAAGCAGTATGGGGGGATGCTGGAACCAAGTTTCTGCACCGTTGAGATGGTTGTGATGTCGGTTTATTCCAGCTATACCTTCCTTCGCGCAGGTGGCTTCACTCTCTATTCTATCCTTCAGTAACTTTGTGAAGTGTCACAATCGACTTCCGTGTAGCCCTACCCAGGGGCTGAAGTCCTTTCGCGCTACTAGGGCAGCAAACTGTGCTATTTCCCGACCTAGGTTAAGTATCTTACTTATCTTATTAGCATATCTTAGTTAGCTTCCATAAACAGATGTTCTTGCTTGCGTTCACTTAACTAATATATTTATACTCATTCGTGCATCATATAAGAATTAGAAGTGACTTTCATATCCAATATAACAGATGCATAAATAGGAAATAAATACACAAAATGATAGAAAAGTTATATTTATTAATGATTCCTAATGGTTACAGACTCGAATCACCCTACGCACTCAGCTGCAGGGGTCCGCGCACTCAGCTGTGGACTACTAGGCCTTTTCGCACTCAGCTGCAGAGCCTCTACCTACACTACCACCCAAAAATTAGACTTACACTTCAGAGCTATCTCGCATACATCTTCATTGCTTAGACCTTGTGTCTTTAACAACTTAGAGCTTAGCTCTATTTATACAATCCCATGTTCCACGGACCATGGGTAGATCTCTTACAATCGAAATTACATTATCAAAATAAGGGCAAACAACCCTAGACTCTACGTGCTCTACGCCCCCAAAATGCGGAGTCTTTACATTGGAATTACAAAATTGGACCAAAATCTAGGCTCTAAGCCCCAAAACTACCCTTGGGGGATCCTGCGCCTAACACTTCCCGTCACTCTAGGCATTTCCAAAACCTCCCCCCATTAGCGGGAGGTGTGTGAGGTCTCTCGCCATTTAGGTGTAGAAGACATCACACAAACATTGTTATAGGATAATCCTTTCTCAGTGCAACTTTGATTGGGACCCCTCCTTGTCAAAACAATCCTTTCACTATGTTGAAATATCTAGGGGGCAACACGTGTAGGAGATTTATCTTACCTTCATAATTGCTTGTGATGTATTTTTACTTTACTTGATTAACTTCTTATTTACTTTATTATTATTAGTGTTCTCTATCATCAAACAACTACCAAATCATAAATAAGAATGAGACAAAGGACACAAGATATAGGTGATCCGCGAGGGCCAAAACCTCTCCAACTGAGAGGAAAGCCCACTAGAATCCTTCTCTTCTTATATAACTTCAATTGATGCATTCCAAGACCTATGACCCTTGACCAAGACCCTCTAAGACCAATTCATCCTTCCTTCTTAATGAATTTTCCTTACATAGCTTCCAACAACAAAAATTGACCTTTCAACAACTTTTCTAGCAACTTCGACCCAAGCAACAATTTTTGCAACTTCAACCTACTAGCTTCAACAACTTTGACCTAGCAGCTTCACAACTTCAACCTTAATGCAACTTCAGCAGCTTCAACTTGACAGCTTCACAGCTTCGATCTAGATGTAGCTTCATAGCTTCGCTCTTGCACCTTCACAACTTTAATCTTTCAACTTCAACCTTGTAGCTTCACAACTTTGTCTAGCCTAGAAATTGTAGAAGTCCTAACGAAAGAGAGAGAGAGAGGCCAAAAAACTTTGATCTTGATCGTCTTCTTCGTCGTCATCCCTTTCCAACTTATATCTTGAGGAGATCAAAATTTTTCGATTCAGTGTACAAATGAGGTCAAATTCCTTCTTATTTATAGGCTTGTGAGGGGTATGAATTGTTATCTTAAGGCCAACTTGTCCCTTCATTTAGGTTGAGTTGATCTTTGTGCCATGAGGAGGTCTTGGAGGGTATTTTGACTCAATAAGTTTTTCTTTACAATATGTAACATGCCCAAATGGGTCTTCAATAAATGAAAATGACTCAATTGACTTTATGACAAACCTAGAAGCATTCAATGGGTGCTTTACCTAAAAATAAATTTTCTTTGAGCATGAAACCCATGCCTCAAGAACAAAAATAATAGATTTATTTTTCTCTTTTCATTAAATACATAAAATCATGATTACATATGTCGTTATGAAGGTTGAACCTAGTTACATATTTCAACACACTAGCCCTTAAGGGACTCCACATGCTACCCCTCAGGGAACCCCTCTCACTACCACTTAGCGGTTCCCACACAACACCCCTCCTAGGAGTCCACACAGTTCCCAATAGGGTAACCACCCTCATCAGGGAACCCCTTTACAAATATGTGTTCAAAGTCATTTTTTGCTGGAAAACAACTTCCAAGTCTTATTATTAGCTTCCTTAAATCTCCTCGATTTAAGTTAGTTAACCAATGACCCTATCATACATGGACATAATTGGCCAGCCATGCCAATCAAGCTACCTTTTGATGTGTCCAAATTCAAAGGGAAACAAGGAGAAGATCCAGGAAACCATGTCATGACCTTTTACCTTTAGTTTTCATCTAACGCTATCACGGAAGACACCATTTGCATACGAGTATTTCAACACAATCTAACAGATCTCGCAGAAAAATGGTACATAGGCCAACCCTTTGGATCACATGGGAACTTTGATTATCTAGCCACAACATTCCTAACATTTTTTCATCTCCCCATTTTCCAAGGCTTGGGACTGGAACTTCTAACTGATTTAAAAAAAAAAAATTGCTACGCACATACTGGACCATATTCGTGAATGGAGAAAACTTCATAGCTTGTGCAAATCTCATATGGAAGAAAAACTCCTCCCCAACTTGTTTTTGAGATCCCTCACCTCATAAATCTCAAAATGTGTGGCAAATTCTTCACCAAAAAATGACGAAGAGGCTATCAACAAATCTCACACAATCTAGATACCTTTACCATGTCCTTCCAAATGCATCTTGCATGCAAACGTTTAAACCAGTTACCAAGCACGTCTAGTGTTACAAATGAGTTGATCGGGACCATAGACCAAAATAAACCAGGAAAGACCTTCCAGTACTTTGGAAATACATACAATAGCCAACCATTTGGTGCCACGCTTCTAGCACCACCACCACAAAACACAGGATATTAGCCTTGTCAACCTACACTGATGCAAAATATTTCTATACAGGTCAACCAATACCCTCCCACGTAGGGTGGCCAATACCCTCCTACGCAGTGTGGTTCATATCCTCCCACACAGGAAAATATGTACACCCCTAGGAATGTAGAAGTGGTTTCCACTTCCCAGAACGCATATGCCATCCAAAGACAAGGGAGTTTGTATTTCCCTTTTTCAACACCTCAACAAAATAGCCCACCAACATAGGCTAATGTAGGGGTTAACTTTGTGCAATATTTTATCCCTCAATAGAAACAATCATTTGAACATACAAACATAGCTAACCCACCTAACGTTACTAAGAAAAAAGGAAATAACAAACCAAAGGTAGAACCTGGATAGGTGGGAAATAAGCAACAACAACTTCTAAGTGCACCGGTTGGGGGCAACCTGTTGTCTAGGAAAATATTCTCTACAGATAGAGACGATCCCTCTAGACCAATGAGTGGGACTAGCAACCTACGTGACAATATAGAAGGACACTTCCCTAAATTACAATCGAAATGAAAGAATAGGAAGATGACCTACCTCGTTCTGATGCTATAACGTGCTCCTTTGTTGAAGACCTCAAATCACCTATGCCTCAAGCTCAGCTCTACTACTCACAACGTTTCAATACCTACACATGGGATCAAAGACAAAACAAAGCATACAAGTAAAAATAGCATAATCGAAAGTAATCCACTTAACAAAGCAAGGATCATTAAGATAAATGATGCATTAACACAAACATTTATGGAAATTGAACCAATGGTTGTATATATCAATAAAATAAAGGAGGAAGCATGCAACCAAGCCTTGATGTCAATAAGCTCTCCTTGAGTGAATGTCCAAGTCCAAGATCAAGCTCTCCAAGCACTCCTTCTCCAAGACAAATGAGTAGCATGTAGGAACTATCTCAGCATAAGGGTGCACATAGCCAAAGACTAGCTATTTTGGAATGAGAGAGGATGAATATTGAGGTAGGGAAAGGGAGTTAGGATCTCTCCAAAGATAGGAGAAGGCCCTCATCTCAAGTAGGTAGCTCATAGGGATAAAATCAATGGGAAATATTGTGAGAATTTGACGACATCCACATTGAACAACCTCCATCTCGTCATTCTGGAAGCCTCTAGATCATTAAGATTCTTGTCTTCTTTGGGAAAATTTGCCTTTTAGGGATCAACATGGGTATCGAAGAAAAAATCACACTTGCATCGTGAGGCTAGTATAGTGCAACTAGCGATCAACATGAGTTTCCAGTGTTAGGGTTGCGTTGGCCTTGAAATTAGAGTTTTAGAGCTTTCTTCTTTAGGGAAAGCTCAAGGCATGTTTTCATTAGTGTTTCAGGGAGGATCTAAGCTACATGATTTCCAAATTTCAGGCACTTCGGGGTATGAAATAGGGAAGTGCAGGAGGCATGGAAAAATACTATGTAACAGATGCCCCCTAAAGCATGAAGGCAAAACAAGGAGTGATGGCTGAGATGCTTTACGAGCTTTTGCAAGGATGAGAACAAAAACTTTCAGGAGACTTGCAAATCAAGGATGCATATACATATACATATTTGATGTCAAAACATGAATCCATGGTATGGACGCATCCATGTCGATAGAAATGACTATGTGAAAAGATCCATGGTATGGGCACAACCATCAAATGAGAAGGATCATCTGTAAATCTGAGATCCAAGGCATGGACATAGCCATCCAATATAGAAGGATCATCATCATAAATATAAAGTCCCGTGGTATGTTCACAGTCATCCGTATAGAAGAAACATGTGTACAATCATGAACAATACATAACTCCTCGCAACCTAAGTCCAAGATCAAGCACTCCTTCTCCAAGACAAATGAGTAGCATGTAGGAACTATCTCAGCATAAGGGTGCACATAGCCAAAGACCAACCATTTTGGAATGGGAGAGGATGAATATATGGGCACGGAAAGGGAGTTAAGATCTCTCCAAAGATAGGAGAAGGCCCTCATCTCAAGGAGGTAGTTCATAGAGATAAGATCAATGGGAAATATTGTGAGAATTCGACCACATCCATGTTGAACAACCTCCATCTCGTCATTCTGGAAGCCTCTAGATCATTAAGCTTCTTGTCCTCTTTGGGAAAACTTGCCTTTTAGGGATTAGCATGGATATCCAAGCAAAACTCGCGCTTGCATCATGAGGCTAGTATAGTGCAACTATGATCAACATGAGTTTCCAGTGTGTTGTGCTGTACAACAACCCCCCATTTCATAAAATTTTTCTTTCTAACTATAATATGAAATGGGTCCCTTTTAAACATAAATGTGTGAATAAATTGGTATCAACTCATTATTAGAAAATCCTTCATCAAAAGGTACAATCGAAACGTTATATTATAAATCTTTTGAACTATAATGAAATCGGTCTTATGAATAAATATAAAATTCTTTATTATTGCGATAAAGCGATCACAAGATCGCATATTGTAGCAACAAAGAAAACATAATACAAAGACCCATTGACTTACTTCGATCTGAAAAGTGAACAACTATCGGTTATCGGGAAAGGCGAACAACAAATATAATGAAAGGCCCTCCCCTATTTCTCTGATGCGATATCGCTATTGGAAATCGGGGGATATAACGCAGTGCATGTTTATGATACCTTTAAATCTCCCGATGCGAAAAAGTATATCGCCATCGGCGATTGGTGATTTCGCAATAACATAAGTAATATGACCCGAGCCCATCCCCGATTACGATACGTTAAGGCACGAGTTTCAAAATAGATTTAAAAGGCTTGCATGCATTATTTTGGATTATTATTAAAGCCTTCCCATTCCCGCTAGCGATTTAATTTTGATTATTCGCCAAAAAAACTCAAGCCACGCTTGAATGAATCATTCGACATATACACGATATGATGAGTATTTAAAACTCCTTTACCATGATTGACAGGTTAAGTGGCCAATTAATGAAGCAGTTATGCCGAGATCTTCCCTGAGATTGTATCTGCGGGAGTATCACTATGATCTTTCATTGTTTGCTAATTGATATAATTCTTTCATATTGGCTCACATTACCTATTCTCTGTATCACGTTCATTTCATTCCTTGCGCAGAGCTCCGCCGAAATAACAAGTTCAAACCAAATGGGAAAGAAATCTAAGAGATCCGCGGTGGCAGCGGCTCCCGTAGTAACAGTGCAGTCCACCACTGATCCAGGACCGAGCAAAAAAGGTTTGATTTCAGACACTACGTGTCTTGGCCTTGGAAACACAAGTTGGAAAAGTATCTATAATTTAATTGAAGCAGAGGAGCCTGAGATAGTACTAGTTCAAGCTACCGTAGATTCAACTAGAAAATCAGAGGCTTCCCTTAAATATTTAGTTGATTCATATCTGCACAGAATAGCAGCACATGAGAAAATTCTTCCATACACTGATGTAGTGCGATGGGCAGTAGAGGAGATCCCAATTTTAAATAGAACATTTTGCACAGTTGATGGAAGCATCTTTGACTCATTCCAGCCTGATGACTTGAGGAAAATGTATCACTTGCCCGAACCTCAAAAGAAATACAATAAAGCCTTTCTTGAGAAGTTCGCAAGCGAGAATGATACTGAATCGGCCCCAATTCGGGAGTGGAGAAAGAACCTCGCAAGGCACAAACATGAATCTTCAGGTAAGTACTATGTAGATTCATTATGTTCTCCTTACTGTTATGCCGGGGCAATTATGTGTAGAATTTGGGGATTGCATGATTATGCAAAATTCACTATTGAAATGGTTCCTTTAATGGAAGCGGTAGTTAACAGTGAAGTAATGGATTGGGCAAACATATTGTCAGGTAAATTAGCCACCGCAATTCTTGAGTTTAGAACAAAAACTCGCGTGACCGATAGGTCTATCCCTCTGTTTTATTATAGTGCTTATATTTTTGATACTCTTTGTTTCAATTCTAAATTTCCTATACTTGGGTGGAGATGGACTTCACAAGACCCCATGCCAATTCACATTTATGACCAAAAGTTATGGAAGACGCACTATAAGGACCACTTGTACCAAATCTGTAATGGTTTTATGTTACCTATTTATTATGCCATTTTTGATAAGCCTGCCCCAAAGATTTCTTCGCAAGCAGAGGTTGACCTAACCGCTGTAGGAAATTGGTTCGGGGAAGAAAAGTACACATACATAAGGGTTTTTGGTAGCCTTCCAAGACCTCATGTCCTTCCTCTCTATATACCTGACAAGATGTTAGCCCGAGAATTGGCCTACCAAATAACAACAGTAGGAACATCCAAGACTCTTAGGACTTCTAAAAAGCAGGCTTGGCCTACTCTTCCTTTGAGATGCGGTGTTTATACTTTGCACGACTACAAGCATGTGGAGAAGGAGGCAGAAAAAATAAACATGCTCAATCTTGCAACCATTCCTAATAGGCAATTTGATCCAAGGAATGTTACCTATACTGTGCTTGAACAAGCCAAACTTACAAGGTTTGATCATGAAAAATATGAATTTGATGACCTGTTTTCTTCAGCGGAATCATTATTCCAGGTACAAATGCTGGCCAAAATGAGATATAATGATGAAAGGCTAGTAGAATTCAATAGGCTCAGAGAATAGAGGTTGCAAACTCTACCTCTAGACTTATTAGCTACTACCCCTATAACACAATCAAGCGAGCCTGAACAACAAATCATTGACAAACCTCCCACTGTAGGGAATATTCTCGGAAAAGAGAAAGAGTAGGAGAAAGAGCAGAAAAAAGAACAGAACAAGGGAAACGAAAATATCAATATGGATACTCAGATTGATCCTAAACTCCTTCAAGAATGGCAGCAATTTGACTCTATTATAAGCAATCTAGAAAGCCCACAAGGTGCCAGCACACCCAAAGTAACAGATGGACAGGATACAACATCAACAACTATTCCAAATGAAGGAAATAGCAGCCTACCCACTAGCATGAATGTAGAAATGATTCCAAAAGATCCATCCGATCAAATTATTTTGTAGATAGAAGACATACCTCCAATAGATGTCTTTTATAGTCCCAAACACAGGGCTGTAGTAAAAAGACAAAGGAAAAGGAGAAGACTTGATCAATATTCCCTGTTTCCAGCACAAACAAAGACAACTAATGTAGTGTGGAAAGAAGATTTTAACCCTTCCGATGGCCTAACAAAACTTTCTCAGTATGCCGGAGCTTATTCGGCAGCCACTATGGATAAGGCATCGGAAGTAAGTAATCTACTTAAAGAAAAGGACCAAGCAATTGTTTCGTTGCAATCACAGGTGTCCGAAGCACATCAAAAAATTGAATAGTTGGAACAGCAACTATCAAAAACAACAACAAATAAACAATCAATTGAATAAGTAATTACTTGAGGAGAAACATAGGATAGACTGAAGCGCAATACAAAAGCAAAAAGAATTATCAAAAGCATTGGCCAAGTTAAAGACAATGAATGAATTAATGATGAAAACGAAAGATGAGCAAATCGCTCAGCTGTCACATCAAGTAGAAAAGTTCAAGAGTCTTCCGCAACCAGTAGATTTTAGGTCCGAAGCTCTACAAATCAACAAAGCATTGGTTACACAGTTAAGACTGTTATGTCATAACATTTCTTTGGTTGAGCCCCTTTGTGATATAACTGCATCAATAGTTGACAAATCAGTCGATGCTAGGCAGGATTTGGAACATGCCAATGAGACTCTAACAAACTTTCTTGCTTGGCAAGACACCAATGAAGGGCAGGCTATAAATCTGCCTAAAATTCTAGAGTCACACAAGGAAATCCTTTTCTTAGAATGGAAGTCATAGCTGATGAAAGTAGAGAGAGAAATTTCCAGATGCAGATTATCTACAAGTAATTTAATTGAGTTAATCAATAACACTCTTTATCTGTCTAACATGATTTCGCAATGCACTCCAGGTAAATTGCTGTCAGCCAAAACATTGGAGTAGGCATGCAATCAAGAATTGGAGAAGAATGGAAGATTAATTGCTGGCATCCAAAGTTTAACTTGGGATACTTATTGGTTTTTCTTAGTAAAACCATACAGTCAAAGGGCAACCCTCAAATGTTTAACTGATGCGATCGGTTGTATCATTCCCAAAATCCATGATGCCACATACTCAGCTCAACTACATTCTTGTCTCACTCGTCCTCCAGAATTGGAACCAATGCTTGCAATCTGCTAGCTCAAATCAAAAGGAGATCAACCGAAACAATGAATCATGCTGCCGAATGCAAACAAACCTATTATTGAGAAGATACTCATGATTTAGTTGTACCAATTAATAGCATTTTATTTTTGTATTTAGTTAGCTTAATTAGTATTTATAGACCCTTTCATGCATTTAGAAAGGGTCCTTAGTTTTTGTATAAACTCAAATATGGAAGTTGCACTATTGTGCTTCTGGTATATTTTTTTATAAAGACTGGACCAGTATTCCAAATTCTAACGAAGAAATATTTGATGGGATGTGCACTATTTCCTTGACGTGAAAGTGTTTCTAAGTTGGAAAAAAGAATTTGAATGCGATTGATATTGGGAATGATCCAAATAACATATGGTACTATTATCTATGATCTTGTTTCATTCTTTCATGTGAATTTTCATTTGTTTACTCTTGCTATCATTGGATATATGTATGTGTTTTTAACAACAATCCTTATATTTTTCACTATTGAATGTTTAAGGAGTGTTATTCTTTTAGTCATATATGTATCAGTGATATATAAAGGATAGTGTAATAATGCTTTAATGATTACTTTGTTCAACTACTTGAACAAAGTAATTA
>APFE031719620.1:28015-44282 GCA_000404065.3 Pinus taeda
TTAGTCGTATGAATAAATGTCTTTGTTTACCAATAGAGTCATCTATATGCCTGTTTGTGGATAAATATTATCAAATGTTACACTAAAAGCAAAAATTTCCCGGGATAGGATAGTTATTCATATTTTTACTTTTTAGATTAAAATCATTCATCCATTATCATTATATCAGAGAACCACCCATTTATCCATCCCCTTTTATTCATCATTGGGAAACTGGTCCCATTATTTCTAGTCGGAGCCACCACACCAAACGGAAAAGATGCGGCCTTTAAGGTCCGGGCCGGGTGGTTTTCCCCGATGTTGTTGCAGCGATTTTCGAGGCATCAACATTTTTGGCGCTAGAAGGAGGGCCTAAACTATGAATGGAGAGGAAACCAAAACCTATAGACCATTCTGAGAGTAAATCTCCCTCCACCTCACCTTGGACCTCCCATTTGCATTCTGGAACACCAGTATTCAAACGAGAAGAAGAGGAGTCAACTACCACTGCTCAATCCCACCATACTTCAGATCGATTAAGTCCTGAGTCTCCTAAAGTTCAGTCTCTCATACATAAACTTCAAGGCTTTTCGATATCACCACAGAAATCTGAAGTATCTTAAGGTAGTGAGACTTCACAATTCAATCTACCTCACCCTCTCACCAGACTTCAAAGCGGAAAGATCGGTATTGAACCTACTGAGTTGCCTTTACTGAAAAGGAAAAAGGTTAAAAAGAACACTGAAGGATCGGATAGTGAGACTTTCTCATCATCATCCTCCATTTCATCTTCCCCAATGCGAAGTCAACCATCCACTCCTCCATTACACATTGTTGTTCAGCAGGGATCGACAACTTCAACATCCCAACCTATTCAATCTTCTATATCAACTCCTTCCCAAACATCTGGAATTTCATCAGCAATATCATTCATTATTAGTTCTATGATGGCTCAAAATCCATGGAATAGTCCTGGTGTGGTAACTATGCCTGCACCATTACACCCATTGCCAGATTCTCCTGAAAAATGGTTGCCGAAATTTAATCCAGATGCTAGAACACTAGCCGAAGAACATATTCACAATTTCATGTTATCAGTTAATTTAAAAGGAGTGACACAGGAAGATGTTGTCGTTAGGCTTTTCCCTTATACTTTACAAGGATCAACTGGGTCTTGGTATTTTTCCCTGCCCTCTGGATCCATTACCAGCTGGAACATTTTTCAAGAACAATTTCTCACTAAGTATGGCGATGATAGATCTTTAGCAACATTAATCAAAGATATTTCGAATCTTAGGATAGAATCTAAAGAACCTACCAAGGAATTCAACTCACGATTCAATAAACTCTTGAATAAGATTCCAACCGACTCTAAACCAAGTGAGAAAATCAAAAGAAAATGGTATATAACAGCCCTACCTTCAAACATAGCCATTTTTGTAGATAGAGCTGCAAAACCAACTTTAGTTGAAAGCATGAAAGAGGCACTTGCTGTAAAGAAACACATTATTGCTTTAGAAAAGAAAGCTACTGTTGAAGATAGAAAATCCAAAAAAGTTTCTTTTAAAGATGATTCAAAGAAGAAAACCCCTAAAGATCCATATGATATGGAGGGTCTGCAAAAGGTCCTCAAGACTATGTCAAATGAAATGGTTGAAATCAAAAAACAAGTTGCTGAAACTTCAATGAAGAGACCATTTAGAAATTTTAAGAAACCTGAATCAAAACCACCAAATGCTATATCTAATGCAGACTCAGATCCTGAAGAGGAAGAAGAAGATGAAACAGTCTTGCCATCCGAGGGAATCAAAGAAGAGGAGATTGTCGAATGCCATGGGATGTGGGACTTCATTTTAGCTAACTCCAATATAGAAAATGAACAAGAAGCTTTCCCTGTGACTACTAGGAGTAAAAGTACTCCTGAATCTGTTCAGTCAATTTCAAAGAAAAGGAGTGCAGGTACTACTACTATAACATAAAAGTTTCCCACAAAGAAATCTGCGGCAATAACATCCCAAAATCAACCATCATCTTCAAACATACCCTCAACATCTAAGACATTGGTAGTATCGGATTCACTAGATTATAATATTATCGATGATATGAAGAAGACAAAGGCAAACATTACTATGTTTGAACTTAGCAAACTCAAACATCAGCAGAAATTACTTCTTAGGGAACTAAATGCGGTACCTTCTTCACCTCTTCCTAATGCTGTGTTCTCCAAAGATGCAAATGATTCAGGTCAACCACCTCCTGGTAGAATAGAAGCTACTGATGCAGTTTTAATCGGAGACAGATCAAATTCTCACACTCCCCCTTTTCTCTTGACCTATGAGATTTATAATAGAAATCTACACAACTGTTTGATTGACTCAAGGGCATCCTCTAACATAATGCCAGCTTCAGTTTGTTCCAAACTGAACATTGAACCCCAAAAGTCTACAATTCATATTGTACAGTTAGATAGAACTAAGGTCCAGGTTTTAGGGGAAATCAACTCCGTAACTATCAGGTTATCAACGGATCCATGAGTGGTTCAGAGAATTGATATTTTAATCGCTGATATACCTAAATTTTATGGTTTAATTTTGAGTAGAGACTGGTCTGAGAAACTCCATAGTTATATTTCTACAGATTGGTCCCATATGTGGCTACCTTATAAAGGAAAGCCAAATCAGATCAAAATCGATCGGGAAAAACATATGATCCATACCGTCACTGAATTTGAACAAGAAAATCAACCCATAGCATTCAATAACAATATTTTGGGGAATTACTCATCCGAATCATTCTTTGGCAATTTCACTGCCCAACCATCTCCTTTCACAGTTAATAATTTCACATCCCAAATTGAAAATTTTTCTCAAACCGATAGATCAAGATGTGTCAATATTGTTGAGGAAACTGTAAATAAAATTGTTGATAATTCTTTATTTTGGTCACTATACTTTGATGGGTCTAAATCTAATGAAGGTGCAGGAGCAGGGTGTATTTTAGTTAGCCCCGAAGGAGGAAAAACTATGTTATCATGTAGATTGGAATTTCAATGCACAAATAATACTGTTGAATATGAGGCCTTAGTTCAAGGACTCTACAAAGCTATTGGTCTTAAAGCTCAATATTTGAAAGTGTTTGGTGATTTAAAAATTGTTATAAAACAAGTTAGAAATACAATTCACTGTCTTTCTAGTCATCTCAAACACTATCAATATTTGGTGCAAGAACTCATATCTCAATTTTTAGCATTCAATAATTCTCCTACCCTAGATTCCAGAATGCAACAGCAAACCTACTGGCTAATGTTTCTTCCAAACTCCTACCTTCCGAAGATTACAGCACAGACAGATTTTCAGTAGAGTTAATTTTTAGGCCATCAATTCTCGACAATGTCACCAATTGGCGAGTGTTCAATCATGACGAAGACATTTTAAATTTCTTGACTTCCGACAAGTCCTATGATGATCAAATCATTGATGAAAGTGATCATGACCTTCAAATGAAGGAAAATCAAGAAGAAAACTCAATACCAAACCAGTGGTTAAGCTAGAAGATCTTTATGATATTAAATACAGGTTTAAACAGGTGACCAATTCAAAGCTCCAGAGTTCCACTTTAAGATTTGAATTGATAAACCTAGGTACTGAGGAAAACCCTCAAAACATCAATTTGGGATTAGGACTTTCTTTAGAAGAAAGAACAACATTCATTAGGTTATTACAAAAACATAAATATGTCTTCACTTGGAAATATGATGATTTGAAAACATACGATGCATCGATCATTCAGCATACTATTCTAATACTTTCTGAACAAAAACCAGTGCAATAGAAGTTAAGGAAAATTCATCCTAACCTAGAGAGTCAAATAAAAACCGAAATAAACAAAATCTTGAAGGCTAAGATCATTTTTCCTGTCAGACATTCAAACTAGGTGTCCAATATGGTGCCAGTTAGAAAGAAAAATGGCGACATCAGGGTTTGCATAGATTTCAGAAATCTTAATAAAGCAAGCCAAAAGGATAACCTCCCTTTACCTACCATGGAGCAGACATTCGATTCAGTCGCTGGTTCTGAGTTAATGTCCTTTTTAGATGGCTTTTGAGGATATAACCAGATTTTGGTCCATCCTGATGACAAGCTTAAAACTACCTTCAGAACTAAGTGGGGAACTTATGCTTACCAAAAAATGCCTTTTGGACTTATCAATGCAGGAGCTACATTCCAAAGAGAAATGAATATAACATTCAAAGGATTGATCAATAAAATAGTAGTTGTCTATTTAGATGATATTATTGTATTTTCCAAGAAAAGGTCTAATCATTTACATGATTTAAAACAAATCTTTGAACGCTATGGAAAGTATGATATCTCGCTCAATCCAAAAAAGTCCTTTTTTGCTCTTAATCAAGGAAATCTCTTGGGCTTCATTGTTTCAAAATATGGTATTTATATTGATCCAGATAGAATTAAAGAGATTTCTGATATTCCATTCCCTCATAATAAAAAAAACATGCAGTCATTTTTGGGTCAAATTAACTTTGTTAAACGATTTGTTCCAGATTTTTCCTAGATTATTTTACCATTGCAAACAATGATTAAGAAAAATTCGGTGTTTAAATGGGGATCTGTAGAAAAAGAGGCATTTGATTCTATCAAACAATCAATAATTAATGCCCCTGCTTTAAGCACTCCCAATTTTTCAAGTCATTTCATATTGTATACTCTTGCATCCACCTCGTCTTATGCAGCAGTGCTGACATAGATTAATGATCAAAACTTGGAGGCACCAATTTCATTTTACAGTTCAAATCTTCAAGGTGCAGAACTTAATTATTCGGAAGTTGAAAAGCAAGCATTTGTTGTATACAAAGCCATCAAACACTACAGACCCTTTCTCTTAAAAGCTCACACAAAAGTTATAGTTCCTTTTTCAGCAGTAAGACAATTACTAATTCAAATAGAATTAGGAGAAAGAAGGGCAAATTGGGTCACAACATTACAAGAATATGACTTAGAAATCAAGCTAGCAAAGATTGTCAAAGGCCACGGTTTTTGCAGATTGTTAGCAGGAGCATCCAATATTCAAGAACCAGAAGGTACAAAAGATATTGAAGAAATCAATTAGATAAGTGTCACAGATCCTGAATCACAATATGCAGATATGATTTTCTATTTAAAAAATGGATATGCACCTTCTAATTTCTCCTATAAAAACAAACGTGCCATTAGATTGAAAGCGAAAAACTTCATAATTGTAGTTGATGTACTGTTTAGGCAAAATTGTGATTCAATTCTATTAAGATGCCTAGGAAAACCTAAAGCGCAAAATTTTTTGCACGAGCTACATGACGAACCATCTTTGGGAAAACTTGCCTTTTAGGGATTAGCATGGATATCCAAGCAAAACTCGTGCTTGCATCATGAGGCTATTATAGTGAAACTAGTGATCAACATGAGTTTCCAGTGTGTTGTGCTGTACAACAACCCCCATTTCATAAAATTTTTCTTTCTAACTATAATATGAAATGGGTCTCTTTTACACATAGATGTGTGAATAAATTGGTATCAACTCATCATTAGAAAATCCTTCATCAAAAGGTCTAATCGAAATGTTATATTATAAACCTTTTGAACTATAATGAAATCGGTCTTATGAATAAATATAAATTCTTTATTATTGCAATAAAGCGATCGCAAGATCGCATATCGCAGCAACAAAGAAAACATAATACAGAGACCCATTGAATTACTCCGATCCGAAAAGTGAACAACTATTGGTTATCGGGAAAGGTGAACAACAAATATAATGAAAGGCCCTCCCCTATTTCTCTGATGCGATATCGTTATCGGTAATCAGGGGATATAACGCAGTGCATGTTTATGATACCTTTAAATCTCCTGATGCAAAAAAGTATATCGCCATCGGCGATTAGCAATTTCGCAATAACATAAGTAATATGACTCGAGCCCATCCCCGATTGTGATACATTAAGGCACGAGTTTCAAAATAGATTTAAAATGCTTGCATGCATTATTTTGGATTATTATTAAAGCCTTCCCGTTCCCGATAGCGATTTACTTTTGATTATCCACCAAAAAAAACTCAAGCCACGCTTGAATGAATCATTCAGCATATAAACGATATGATGAGTATTTAAAACTCCTTTACCATGATTGACAGGTTAAGCGGCCAATTAATGAAGCAGTTATGCCAAGATCTTCCCTGAGATTGTATCTGTGGCAGTATCACTATGATATTTCATTATTCGCTAATTGATATAATTCTTTCATATTGGCTCACATTACCTATTCTTTGTATCACGTTCATTTCATTCCTTGCACAGAGATCTGCTGAAATAACAAGTTCAAACCAAATGGGAAAGAAATCCAAGAGATTCGCGGCCACAACGGCTCCTGCAGTAACAATGCAGTCCACCACTGATCCAGGACCGAGCAAAAAAGGTATGATTTCAGACACTACGTGTCTTGGCCTTGGAAACACAAATTGGCAAAGTATCTATAATTTAATTGAAGCAGAGGAGCCTGAGACAGTACCAGTACAAGCTACCGGAGATTCAACTAGAAAATTAGAGGCTTCCCTTAAAGATTTAATTGATTCATATCTGTACAAAATAGTAGCTCGTGAGAAAATTCTTCCATACACTGATGTAGTGCGATGGGCAGTAGAGGAGATCCCGGTTTTAAACAGAACATTTTGCATGGTTGACGGAAGGATCTTTGGCTCATTCCAGCCTGATGACTTAAGGAAAATGTATCACTTGCCCGAACCTCAAAAGAAATACAATAAAGCCTTTCTTGAGAAGTTCGCAAGTGAGAATGATACTAAATCGGCCCCAATTCGGGAGTGGAGACAGAACCTCGCAAGGCACAAACATGAATCTTCAGGTAAGTACTATGTAGATTCATTATGTTCTCCTTACTGTTATGCCAGGGCAATGATGTGTAGAATTTGGGGATTGCATGATTATGAAAAATTCACTATTGAAATGGTTCCTTTAATGGAAGCGGCAGTTAACAGTGAAGTAATGGATTGGGCAAACAGATTGCCAGATAAATTAGCCACCACAATTCTTGAGT
The DNA here is from genome assembly GCA_000404065.3 of Pinus taeda. NCBI lineage: Eukaryota > Viridiplantae > Streptophyta > Pinopsida > Pinales > Pinaceae > Pinus > Pinus taeda. The sequence continues at coordinate 35,095 of APFE031719620.1, forward strand.
TTAGAGCAAAAACTTGCGTGATCGATAGGTCTATTCCTCCATTTTATTATAGTGCTTATATTTTAGATACTCTTTGTTTCAATTCTGAATTTCTTGTACTTGGGTGGAGATGGACTTCACAAGACCCCATGCCAATTCACATTTATCACCAAAAGTTATGGAAGGCGCACTATAAGGACCACTTGTACCAAATCTGTAATGGTTTTATGTTACCTATTTATTATGCCATTTTTGATAAGCCTGCCCCAAAGATTTTTTTGGAAGCAGAGGTTGACCTAACCGCTGTAGGAAATTGGTTCGAGGAAGACAAGTTAATACATAAGGTTTTTTGGTAGCCTTGCAAGACCTCATGTCCTTCCTCTGTATATACCTGACAAGCTGTTAGCCCGAGAATTAGCCTACCAAATAACAACAGCAGGAACATTCAAGACTCTTAGGACTTCTAAAAAGCAGGCTTGGCCTACTTTTCCTTTGAGATGCAGTGTTTATACTTTGCATGACTACAAGCATGTGGAGAAGGAGGCATAAATAATAAACATGCTCAATCTTGTAACCATTCCTAATAGGCAATTTGATCCAAGGAAAGTTGCATATAATGTGCTTGAACAAGCCAAACTTACAAGGTTTGATCATGAAAAAGATGAATTTGATGACCTGTTTTCTTCGGCGGAATCATTATTCCAGGTACAAAGGTTGGCTAAAATGAGATATAATGATGAAAGGCTAGTAGAATTCAATAGGCTCAGAGAACAGAGGTTGCAAACTCTACCTCTGGACTTATTAGCTACTACCCCTATAACACAGTCAAGCGAGCCTGAACAACAAATCATTGACAAACCTCCTGCTGTAGGGAAGATTCTCGAAAAAGAGAAAGAGCAGGAGAAAGACCAGAAGAAAGAACAGGACAAGGGCAGTGAAAATGTCAGTATGGATACTCAGATTGATCCTAAACTCCTCCAAGAATGGCAACAATTTGACTCTATTATAAGCAACCTGGAAGGTCCACAAGGTGCCAGCACACCCAAAGTAACAGATGGACAAGATACAGTGTCAACAATAGTTCCAAATGAAGGAACCAATGACCTACCCACTAGCACGAATGTAGAAATGATTCCAAAAGATCCATCCGATCAAATTATTTTGTAGGTAGAAGGCATATCTCCATTAGATGTCTTTTACAGTCCCAAACATAGGGCTGTAGTAAAAAGACAAAGGAAAAGGAGAAGACTTGATCAATCTTCCTTGTTTCCAGCACAAACAGAGACAACTAATGTAGTGTGGAAAGAAGAGTTTAACCCTTCCGATGACCTAACAAAACTTTCTCAGTATGCCAAAGCTTATTCGGCAGCCACTATGGATAGGGCATCGGAAGTAACTAATCTACTTAAAGAAAAGGACCAAGCAATTGTTTCATTGCAATCATAGGTGTCCAAAGCACAACAGAAAATTGCACAGTTGGAACAACAATTATCAACACAACAGCAAATAAACAATCAATTGAATAAGTAATTGCTTGAGGAGAAATAGAGGATAGACTCAAGTGCAATTCAAAAGCAAAAATAATTATCCGAAGCATTGGCTAGGTTAAAGACAATGAATGAACTAATGATGAAAACGAAAGATGAGCAAATCGCTCAATTGTCACATCAAGTAGAAAAGTTCAAGAGTCTTCCGCAATCAGTAGATTTCAGGTCCGAAGCTCTACAAATCAACAAAGCATTGGTTACACAGTTAAGACTGTTATGTCATAACATTTCTCTGGTTTAGCTCCTTTGTGATATAACTGCATCAATAGTTGACAAATCAGTTGATGCTAGGTAGGATTTGGAACAGGCCGATGAGACTCTAACAAACTTTCTTGTTTGGTAAGACACCAATGAACGGTAGGTTGCAAATCTACCTAAAATTCTAGAGTCACACAAGGAAATACTTTTCTTAGAATGGCAGTCACAGCTGATGAAAGCAGAGAGAGAAATTTCCATATGCAAATTATCTACAAGTAATTTAATTGAGTTAATCAATAGCACTCTTTATCTGTCTAACATGATTTCGCAATGCACTCCAGGTAAACTGTTGTCAGCCAAAACATTGGAGCAGGCATGCAATCAAGAATTGGAGAAGAATGGAATATTAATTGCTGACATCCAAAGTTTAACTTGGGATACCTATTGGTTTTTCTTAGTAAAACCATACAGTCAAAGGGCCACCTTCAAATGTTTAACCGATGCGATCGGTTGTATCATTCCCGAAATCCATGATGCCACATACTCAGCTCAACTACATTCTCGTCTCACTCGTCCTCCAGAATTGGAACCAATGCTTGTAATATGCCAGCTCAAATCAAAAGGAGATCATCTGAAACAATGAATCATGCTGCCGACTGCAAACAAACCTATTATTGAGAAGATACTCATGATTTAGTTGTACCAATTAATAGCATTTTATTTTTGTAATTAGTTAGCTTAATTAGTATTTATAGACCCTTTCATGCATTTAGAAAGGGTCCTTAGTTTTTGTATAAACTCAAATATGGAAGTTGCACTATTGTGCTTCTGGTATATTTTTTTATAAAGACTGGGCCAGTATTCCGAATTCTAACGAAGAAAGCTTTGATGGGATGTGCACTATTGCCTTGATGTGAAAGTGTTTCTAAGTTGGAAAAAGGAATTTGAATGTGATTGATATCGGGAATGATCCAAATAACATATGGTACTATTATCTATAATCTTGTTTCATTCTTTCATGTGAATCGTCATTTGTTTACTCTTGTTATCATTGGATATATGTATGTGTTTTTAACAACAATCCTTATATTTTTCACTATTGAATGTTTAAGGAGTGTTATTCTTTTAGTCATATATGTATCATTGATATATAAAGGATAGTGTAATAATGTTTTAATGATTACTTTGTTCAACTACTTGAACAAAGTAATTATCATATGAATAAATGTCTTTGTTTACCAATAGAGTCATCTATATGCCTGTTTGTGGATAAAGATTATCAAACATTACACTAAAAGCAGAAATTTCCTGGGATAGGATAGTTATTCATATTTTTACTTTTTAGATTTAAATCATTCATCCATTATCATTATATCAGAGAACCACCCATTTATCCATCCCCTTTTATTCATCATTGGGAAACTGGTCCCATTATTTCTAGTCGAAGCCACCACACCAAACGGAAAAGGAGCTGCCTTTAAGGTCTGGACCGGGTGGTTTTCCCCGATGTTGTTGCAGTGATTTTTAAGGCATCGACACAGTGTTAGGGTCGCGTTGGTCCTGAAATTAGAGTTTTAGAGCTTGTTTCTTCAGGGAAGACGCAAGGCATGTTTTCATTAGTGTTTTAGGGAGGATTTGAGCTGCATGATTTCCAAATTTCGGGCACTTTGGGGTATGGCACAGGGAAGTGCAGGAGGCATGGAAAAATACTATGTAATAGTTGCCCCCTAAAGCATGAAGGTAGAACAAGGAGTGATGGCTGAGATGCTTTACGAGCTTTTGCAAGGATGAGAACAAACACTGTAAGAAGACCTGCAAATCAAGGACGCATATACATATACATATATGATGTCAAAACATGAATCGATGGTATGGATGCAGCCATCTCGATAGAAAGGACTATGTGAAAAGATCCATGGTGCGAGCACAACCATCAAATGAGAAGGATCATGTATAAATATGAGATGCAAGGCATGGACATAGCCATCCAATATAGAAGGATCATCATCATAAATATAAAGTCCTGCAGTATGGTCATAGTCACCTGTATAGAAGAAACATGTGTACAATCATGAACAATACATAACTCCACGCAACCTAATTTATATCAGACAAAACTCAGGGTCTTGCGCTCCATCCCAACCTAATCAAAGTACAAATTCTAACATGCAAATGACTGTGTCGAAGTCAAACATGCTAGAAAACCACCTAATTCCTGACCAATGATTTGGACCATTAACAACCACGAGAGAAACCACCAATAATGAAAATGGTCCTCATGGTACAATAGTACAATCCATGAAAGCGAAAATGAAGCTGATGAAAATGGTCCTCAACATACAATAGTACAATCCGTGAATGTGAAAATGAAGCTAATGTCGAACACTCGTGGAATCGCCTGATCTAAGGTCAATAGTGAAAACCTACCATCGAATGTGAAGAAATTGCCATAAAGGCATGCAAGCTCTAAGGTACTGAAAGGGAGTTTTTAATTCATCTTCATGGATAATGAGCTTAAGTCGAAAGGAAGTGACACATTGAAGGAGGGCCATGATGATTCCTCCATCATCGAGAAGAAAAAAGGAATAAAGTGAAATGAATGAGTATCATCAAGACTGTAGCAAAAGGTCAAACAATGTATAGGTAACAAACTGTAGATAAGACTTCTCTTGAACATATTAGCAACACGACTCTGGAGTGTGGTAGAATTTGACTCAACATAGGACTAAGGATCATGATGACGAAGTAGAATAGTCAGATGAGACGCAAAATGGATCACCCAAACCTAGAAAGACAAGTGATGAAGCAAGGATATCCCAAACCCAGAAAGACAAGTGACGGAGTAAGGATATCCCAAACCTGACACGAGATGCATATGAGTGTCATGTTCAAGAGCGACATGTTTCCTATACAAGAGATGTTTCACTTTCATTTCCCCCACTATTTCTAGTGAGTATCCCAATTATTTTATCCCAAACTTGAAGGGGATAACATATGCTTGTCATATAGGTTCATTCTTTGAATGAATCCATCCTAGTTAGTTTTACGAGTCCTAGGAAGGAGAAACTCGATCTCATCATCATGAGAAGTTTTATGAGTCCTAGGAAGGAGAAACTCGATCTCATCATCATGAGCAGTCTTTCGCCATTTAATTTTTACAAGTTTGACAGAAGATAACTCGGTGTATTTTTCATATTTAGAGATTTTTAAAAAGAGACGAAAAAGAAAACTCCATCAGGTCCCTTTTCGTAATTTGTCTCTCGAATCCGAATAGGTAGAAAACAATATTTGAGAGAACCTCTTGACCATGTTGGCCAAGGTTTTTCTTTTTCGTAAATAGTCAATGCCAGCCCAAAAGAGGGGTAAAAATATATTGAGATGACTTCACTTCATTTAATTTAACGAGTTCAAAAAGACAAGTATTGACGATCTGTTCATTTTTCGAGAGTCAAAAAAGAGTTGAAAGATGACTCCACTTGGAGGAACGAGTGGTATAAAAGGATATCAACTGGTTCTGATAATGATGGAACCTCTCAAAATATGTAAAGGTCAAGAGGCTGGCTAATAAGACCACTCATTGCAGAGGTTCCCCAGGAAACGGTAAAACAACCAAGTGAAAGTGAATGATTATCCAAAGAGATGGTGGCAATGGAATGGGAAAACCAAGGCTCATCAAGCAAAAATGATGATTAAAATGACAATCACGAGAGGTAAAGTAGGAATGGTTTCATTTTTACACAATATTGAAACATGTGAAACTATCCTTGAGTATACTTGAAAATGGTTTCATTTTTTCACAAGCTTGAAATGGAAATAAACTATGCTTGGGTTTGGTTTCATTTTTACACAAACCTAAAACAAAGATAAACTATGCTTGAGATAAGCTTGCATGCATCCAACATAATGACTCAAATTGAGGAACATGCCCCCCAAGCTTCATATCATTCACATAAGTGCATGGAATGAAGGTTTACTTACGAGATCAAGTGAAAGAGTTGACTAGGATTTTATTAGGTCTAATTAAAGACTCGAATTGGCAGGGGATTTGTTTCATTTTTTGACGGGCTTGACACATCTAAAGAACAATTCTCATGACACCTTGTTTCATGTTTTACCAAGCTTGACTCAAGTAAAAGAACTCTGCTCATGGATACCTATTTTATCTTCTAACGAGGTTGACATAGTAAAATAATTATCCTCATGGGGACCTATTTCATTTTTTAACGAGCTTGACACAAGACAAGGAACTTTGCTCCAAGACCTTTGATCAGAGACCAAAAGAGGCCATGTCTTCCAATAAGTTCTCATCAGATGGGAGAAAAACACTCTGGAAAGGATACATGTTCAGGGATCCAAATGAAAAATCAAGTTCCAATGCCCCTAGTACATGGTGTACTATGTCACCTACTAGAGCATCAGTAGATGTAGGCATGGGACAGGTGGCCACGTAATTCACCTGTGGCAGGGGTGATACTGCTTGCATATAAGAACCATTTAGGGATGATGGTTGATGGGGAGTTGCTTTCGGACCAATGAATGTAAGTTGATCAATGATCATAATGCTTCCTTCATGCGGGAAACACATCACTTGAAAGAGGGAAGAAACAAGAGCTCCCATGACATAAACATAGTCACGACCAACGAGTATATTAAAATATAAAGAGCCTTCGACAACCATCACGTCTATATAGACAATCTTTCCTCCCAAAGTAATAGGTAACTTAGGAAGGATTCCTAACGGTTGACTGGTTTCTTTGTTAAAAATATAACAGATTCTAGGTGAAGGGGACAAGCTGAGGAGAACCTAAAGCTTGCTAAGCAGTTGAGGACATGATACTAACAGAGGTGCACTCCTCTATGACTATGCTAGGTATGTCCATATGGTAAGCCTCTACTATAATTTGGAAAGGCACATACGACGAAAGGCGATATCCTACTACTCGACTCCAATCAAATGAAGTGACTAAACAACTCAGAGGGGGTGTCATAGGAGTGTGAGAGCTGCCCTCTTGTGCTATGGGAACAAGAGAATTGCTTTCAAGCACCTTGGGAATGGGAGGATTTCCCTCCAGTTCATTTGAAAATGAAGAAACCAAAAGAATCTGAGTAATACAAGGTTCACTCTCTACCAGAAAGGTATGGTTAACTAAAGGTGGAAACACGTCTATTGTTTTCTCAACCAATGGTTGGTTGAGAATGGACTCATGAGACTCACTTTCAGAGAGAGCAGGGTTGACCAAAGATGACTTTTGATCAATCACTAGATCAACTAGTGAAGGATCAGGGGAAAGCTTTTGATACCCATCTAGAAGATGAGGCTGGGAAGCAGTAAGGTTTTCAAACTCTTTGTAAGCTTCATCGTGAAGAGGAAAAAGGAGAATTTGATGACTACCTTCACACAACTTAAAGAGAAATTTGAATTTTGTCTTTTTCCCATGAAATTTATTGTTACTAGTTGAAGATTTGTCACCAACATGAACTCCAAAGGCTAATGAAAAAGGTCGATGTGAACCTATGGACTACACTTCTAAGACCTTGGGAATACTTGGACAATTTCGAAGAAGGTGGTCACCCTTACATAACATGCAAGGGAAGTTTACTTTCTGGGGTTGGTTGGAAGATATTACTACATCAATTGTGTTTGTAGTAATGGCTTCTTGGTTCCCCCTTCCTTATTTTGCTTCTTCTTTTTCGTCCTCTTCTTCTTCTTCTTAGCTACCTAGTTAGTAGAATCCATAATTTCACTAGGCGAAGAGGAAGAATGGGGTGAAGAAGGTGAGGTGTTAACTTTAGGATCAACATGAGGTTGATGTTGTTCAGGTGGAGGATAAATTGGTTGAAAAGTAGTTTGGACAGTCGGAACCATTGAGGTCGAAAATAACCAAACTGGAAAACAATGGTCAATCTAGGAAGGGACACCATTGCCATATAGGGAGCACCAGTATTTCTAAAAGATGGAAAAGGACTAGGATTCTCGTCAGAGGGGTTTCCTTGGCTTGTAGAATCAGGAAATGTTGCAATTAGTATCAACCTAAAATCTACTAAGGAGTATTTCCACAGGAAGGATGTTATTTTGCGTTCAATTTATTGATTTTAAAACTTTAACAAAAATAAATCAAAAAGGGGGAATCTAGGAGAAAGGGTTTACCAAGTATCCGTGAACCAAAATGTACACCTTAGCCGAAACCAAGGACTTAATGTATGACAACCAATCTCCTTGAATGTTATGTTCTGTGTATCACTTCTACAAGGTGGCTAACTCGGTTACCTATGGCTAAAGGATATAAACCTAGTGGGGTCTCCAAATATATGTGTGATGGTACAGGGAGCACAAGTCTGTGTTAGTGTTATCTAATGCATAACCGTTAGGTGAGAGAGTTCCCATATACTTTCCATACTAGAGTGCCTCCGATATGCTTGAGAGTATTGGAGAACCTCCAATATACTTGCATACTGGAACATGATTTCACCCCCAGATAGAATGCAGGCAGTTAACGACAACTTCTAGGTTTATAGACATCGGAACACATCTCTAGCCTAAACCTCTAGATGTTTGCATTAAGTTCCAAATTCTCCTTAGGTTAATTGAGGTAAATTTTAAGGTTTATCTTCAATTATGTTTCAGTTTTGGGCTCAAAACGATTTCACTTGAATCCCTAATATGCAGCTATATGAGAAAAGGAAAATTCTCCACTTCAATGAAAGCTACACTAACCAAGGGAAGCAACTAAATGAATAATGCATAAAACAACATGTCTTCCACTAAATTTCATTTTCGTCTTCCAAATGAAATGCCAAAAGTAAAAACGATTTTCACTTTTCACTATCCTAAATCCAACTTTTTCGAAAGAAAAATGATTTTAATTTACTAAGATGCACTTATATGAATTATTCTTTTCTTTTCATTTTGAATGATTTGATTCAATAATGCAAACTACTGCAATGAGCAAAGGATAAAATGCAATCCAACACAACTAAAATGAAAATTTCATTCACTTATTTTTTTTAATGAAAATCATTTCAAAAATACTTAAACAAAGAAATCATTCACTTTTGCTTGCGAAACAAAGAAAACAAACAAGAATTCACTTTCAATCTTTCCAAATCTTTCAATTGTAGTATATGCTTAAAAATGGAGAAAAATAAATCTTCAAAGAATAAAAAATGACTCAATACTAATGAAAAATTACTTCATAATCTCGAGTTGAAAGCAACTTAAGAACAATGTCCTAAAGGCACTAAGACTCCTGAATGGAAACAATCAATCTCAAAGACGCACACCAAGCAATGAGCGAGGGGTGACCTGGGTACCCTAGAAACCCTAGAAAGCACTCAATCTTCAAAAACACTTCAACAAATCCTGTAGGTTTTAACCCCGTACATAAATTACCTGCATACGAATTCTAAATCACAGGAAAAATAAAAATGCGAGAGCATAACACATAGAACCACATTACACAGGAT
>APFE031719620.1:47617-86620 GCA_000404065.3 Pinus taeda
GTGCTATACCACACTTCTTACATAATTATTCAAATTCCTTGCTGCAGAATTCTCCACCATTATCTGTCCTCAACACCTTTATCTTCTTCTCTGTCTGATTTTCCACCAGAGCCTAAATTCTTTAAACCTGTCAAAGACTTCAGATTTCTTCTTAAGGAAATATATCCATGTATTCCTTGAGAAGTCATCTATAAATGATACATAGTACACAGACTTACCCAGTGATGAACTTTCATAGGTCCAAACACATCACTGTGCACAAGCTCTAATATTTGTTTCATCCTCTTATACCACCAGAGGAGAAACTCACCCGATTCTGCTTCCAATATACACAATTTTCACAGAAATCAAAATCCAGAGAGCTATTACTCATACCTTCTACCATACCTTTACCATGAAGTATTCGAAGGCCCTTCTCTCCAATATGTCCAAGCCTTTGATGCTACAGCATGGTCTTCTCTCCAGAGACCACTAGATTTTCTGCTCCATTTTCAGGAACCATAGAACTATTGCACCTGTCAACAACAGTGCTACCTTGCAACTTGTACAGAGTTCCAATCTGAACTCATCGCATCAATACCAGTGCTCCTCGAACCATCTTGCAGGTATCCTTCTCAAACACTGTCTTTACACCTGCATCATCCAACTTGCTTACAGAAATCAAATTTCTGGCCAACGCTGGAATATGCAGAACACCCGAAAGGGTTCTAACCCTTCCACCTTGCAACTTCAACTTTACTTTTCCACGACCAATAATTCTAGCCTTCCTATCATCCCCCAAGAAGACATCACCACCATCATATTTCTCATACTCGCAGAACCACTCTCTATGGGGAGTGAAGTGAAAGGATGCACCTGAGTCAATCAACCATGCCTCATGATCTACATGTGTACTTGAAGAAGCCAAGTACACATCCCCACCTTCATCTGAGGTGGTTTTCGCCTCTGCAGAAGGAGCATCATCAGATCCTTTCCTTTATCAGAAGCTTTAGATTAACACTCCCTTCTAAAGTGCCCTTCCTTTCCGCATTTCCAGCACACCACCTTTGTAGGTTTTCCTGGAGATTTAAATCTCCCTCTAGATTTAGATCTCCCACTCAATGACTTATTTTTGTTTCTATTCTGGGACCGTCTTCGTACAGACAAGGCATCACCATTCTGGTTGTCCATAATTTTCCGTCTCATCTCCTCCGTCAGCAAGGCTGAGACTATTTCATCAAACTGCAAAGCAGTTGCATTGCTACCTATTGCAATAACTAGACTATCCCCGAATTTGGTAGAGAACACAACAGACTGATGCACTTATCTTCATCTGAAATTTTAATATCAACAGATGACAACTGACTTACCACAGTGTTAAACGCATTCAGATGCTCTGTCACCAAGTCTCCATCTTTCATCCTCAAGTTATACAGCTTTTTCCGCAGGAATAGTTTATTCACCAGAGACTTCGATTGGTACAAAGTCCCTAACTTGTCCCACAAAGCCTTCGCCGTAGCTTCCCCTGATACATTCAACAATACTGAATCTGAGACACACAATCTATTGTGCTCTTTGCCTTCCGATCCAACTTCTTCCATTCTTCATCGGTCACTCCCGTTGGTTTAGTACCCGGATCTACCGCGATCCACTGATCTTTATCCACCAACAGATCCTCCATCTTGAGTTTCCACAACTCAAAAACTCTGACCATTGAACTTCTCAATCTCTATCTTTCCGTTGCTCGCCATCTTCTTTCACCACCAGAATCGATCTCGCAGATCTCCCACTGAACAGGGTCTACCACAGGCCCGAGCGAAACCCCTCAGCAACAAAGGCGTCCCCTTGAAGCCAAAACAGCTCTGATACCAAATGTAGGTTTTAACCCCGTACAGAAATTACCTGCATACGAATTCTAAATCACAAGAAAATAAAAAATGCGAGAGCATAACACATAAAACACATATACACAGAGATTTCCCACTGGATCTCAAAACTGAGACTACCAGCTTGATTTTTCATTATTTTTCCTTTCAATGTTACAATACATATTTATACATGCCGAAGCATCCAATACCATTGACCGAAAAACCATCATGTCCAATACCATGGACCAAAAAACCATCGATCCAATACCATGTACCGAAAACCATCGCGTCCAAAAAACATGTGCGAAAATCATGCACAAAACCATAGGTGGGTCTGCCCAACCTACATAGGGTCCAAAACCAAAATTTTCCAGGGCACTGCCCTGGACCCCATAAAGTGGGGTTACGGGTACCCCTCAAACCCCCTATTAACTATGTGGAAAGAATATAACACAACCCAACAAATCCAAGAGACAGTTTGTGATCAAACAAGGATATCAATCAAGAAAAATACATTGTAGTCAAGCTGGAAAATCACTGATAGGGATGAAAAACATTGAAGACAAGAAGAAACCCTAATTTTCTTCTATCGTCTGGGATCAACGCACATGTTAAAAGAAAAAGGGCAATGTAAGGTAGATCAATGTGATTTAAAATTTAAAATTAGCGCTGACAATGCTTCTGTCAGAGCAGAAAAAGTGTTGGGCAAGAAAAATAAGGAAAAAATAAAAAGTCTTCAAGATCAGAGCAAGCTAAACATTCTCAAGCAATAACTAGTGACTGCAAATAACTAGAATGATAGACACAAATCAATAAATTGACGGTTGGTCAAAATCATCAGAGAATATGATTGAAGGAATGGAGGGAAAGTGTTATAGCTTACCCAGTGGAGTCTCGATTTTGTTGTCTAGGAAAATCCTCTCTGTGGATAGAGACGACCCCTCTAGCCTAATGAGTGGGACTAGCAACCTACGTGACAATCTACAAGGACACTTTCCTAAATTACAATAAAATTGAGAGAAGAGGAAGATGTCCTACCTCGTTCTGATGTTATAACATACTCCTTTGTTGAAGACCTCAAATAACCTGCACCTCAAGCTCAACTCTACTTCTCACAACGTTCAGATACCCACACAAGGTATCAAAGACACAACAAATCATACAAGTACAAATAGCATAACCGAAAGTAATCCACTTAGTATATCAAGGAGCATTAAGATACATGATGCATTAACACAAACATTTATGGAAAGTGAACTAGCAATGGTATATATTAATAAAATAAAGGAGGAAGCATACAACCAAGCCTTGATGTCAATAAGCTCTCCTTGAGTGAATGTCCAAGTCCAAGGTCAATCTCTCGAAGCACTCCTTCTCCATGCCAAATGAGTAGCATGTAGGCACTATCTCAGCATAAGGGTGCAAATATCCAAAGACCAACCATTTGGGAATGGGAGAGGAGGAATATATAGGTAGTGAAAGGGAGTTAGGATCTCTCCAAATATAGGATAACGCCCTCATCTCAAGGAGGTAGCTCATAGGGATAATATCAAAGGGAACTATTGGGATAATTTGACCACATCCACACCAAATAACTTCCGTCTCGTCGTTCTCGAAGCCTCTAAATCACGAAGCTTATTTCCCTCTTTGGGAAAAATTTCCTTTTAAGGATCAACGTAGGTATCCAAGAAAACATTTCGCTGGCATCACGAGGTTAGTATAGTGAAACTAGTGATCAAAATGAGTTTCCAATGTTAAGGTCACGCTGGTCCTGAAATTAGGGTTTTAGAGCTTGCTTCTTCAGGGAACGCTCAAGGAATGTTTTCATCAGTGTTTCAGGGAGGATTTGAATTGCATATTAGGATGGGTACACTAAATGGTTACCAAATTTTAGGCACTTTGGGGTATGGCATAGGGAAGTGCAGGAGGTGTGACAAAATACTATGTAACAGAACCCCAATTGGAATCCAAACCAGGGACATTCCAATAATAACCCATAGAGGAAAAGCAAGAACCTTGACCTACGGACTAATCATGCTTACGCCATTTGCAGGGAATATGGTCATTACACCCATCATTGCCCTCAACTCCCTGAATTGAAGAGGATGAAAGATACTAGGGGGAAATGGGGGGGAAACACAATGCATAACCCTTTTACTCATCAAGGAGTGGTAAATAATCAACAGGAACCCTCCCAGCAACAATATTAGAATCCTCCTAAAGGAAGTTCCCAAAATACCTCAAATCGCAACATTTACATAGTAGGGGAGTACATTCTCCTACAAACACGGAACCAAGATTATAGAACTCCACCAGAAACCAACCCATCCACCTCGACCATTGTAGCACCTAAAATACCTTTGACAATCACTCGCCATGCTATAAAACCCATCCCAAAGATGTTCAAAGTAAATTTACAATGAACGAGACATAACTCAAAGGCTGCTCATAGCTACATCATAGTCGATGACTTAGCTTAATCTCCTTCAACTATGTTAACATTGGAAGTCATTCAAACGTCTCCAACCAAACAAAAAGCCTTAACTTCCATGTTAGATGCAACCAATCCTTTTGATTCTTGTTTAATGTCTTTTGACTTGGATAATGTTGTTCCATGCCTTCCATCAATAGTCGCCTTCCCAATTATGGTCACAATCTGAAATGTCACCATCCACCCCTACATAGTTAATGAGGGAGCATCCACATGCATTATGTCCAAAACTATTTGGATCAACTTGGATATCCTAAACTAAAACCATCCAACATCACTCTCAAGGCATATGATGGGTGCCCTTCTACTCTCGTAGGCCTATTCCAGGATGTTCTAATGCAACTCACCAGTAAAATTGTGCTCATTGACATAGAAGTCATGGATGCACAATTGGATTGCAATATCCTTCTTGGATGAAGTTAAATGTATGCGATGATTGTAGTGGCCTCTTCTATATTCTGGATAATGATGTTCCCTCATGAGGGAAAAATTGTTATGGTTGACCAACTCATATACTATGAGAAGAAGGTGCCTACCACCCCTGATGGTTTGCTACCTTTCATAGGATATTCCTTTGAGTTGATCACAACCTACATTGAATTTGGACCTAGAAAATTTAAACCATCAAAACTCCTCAGTACATAACCTGGAGACCCCCATTTGTTGAAGGCCATTCCTTCAGCAATAGGAGCTCCGGTGTACATGATGAGTTCATCAAACAACCACCAAAGTTGAGAACTAGTTCCAACCACCACTAGTGTTGCAACCACTAATTCTACGTTCCTACCATATATTATAACCCAAACGCCCTTATTATACCCTCCACCTGGCTTTGTCTCACACCAAGTTATGGCAACACTGACATTGCCAAATATGGATCCTGCGATACCGCTATGGTATCTGTCACCTCGAAAGGCATCATTCCTATAGCCGCTCCTCACACAACCACCCCAAAATAAGAAATACCTGCATCGACACTAATTGGTGCCAACAAGAGGGATAAGTAAAAGGGAATGAAGGTGGAAGCCTCAAACCCTTCCCTATTTAGGGTACTTCCACCCTGTGCTTTGTGTGAAGTAGTTGGGCAACCTACCAACATGTGCCCTGATTTAGAGGAGTTAAAATCTCTTCTGTATGCCCCAAAAACATCAGTGATCCCACCTCCACCTACTATAGGTAAGGCCACACCAGTAAGAAATAAGGCATTGTGTACCAACCATGCATGCATTATATGCGCATAATATAGGCATTACACTCACATTGGCCTAAAATCCCATGATATCGAGGTGTAATAAGTGCACGTACTCAAGCCAATACCATAGCTCCATCACTTCCCACCACGCCAGTGGTGGATGATGTATCCAAAACCATATTTTATGTTTTTGATGAAGAAGCGTCATGCTCATATTCCCCTTACACCCATGGTCACACAACCTCCCACCATACAAGGAGGCAACCCGAATTAGTGACACCTCAACCTTCCTCCCCATGGGCCTTATGTGATGAAGCAGACCATTTGGTTAACCAGTGTTTTGAGTTGCGGGAATTTAAGAAATGGTACCCTACCCCTCAAGTTCTCCCTAAAAATAGACCCAAGCGCAAATTCCATAGTTGCCACATTTGTATGTGAAACCATCATACTCAATTTTTTCCAACCATTACCTGATACAAAGAAACATTAGATTTTATGTGCCAATTCATTACTAATAACTCAACATCTACCCCAACATATACCCAATCTCAGGGTAATGCCACGCTAGTGGGGGATGATGGATCCAAAACCATTTTTTGCATATTCGAGAAAAAAGCACCGCATGAGGTTCATCTAGACACCCATCACGATGTTACCTCGTCCCCTCAATCAAGGTCTAGAAGGATGGAAAAATGGCCTCAAGTAGTATTGCCAAAACCTCCCCACACATGCACCCTATGCAACAAAACCGACCATCTGGTCAAGAAATGCTGGGAGTTAAGAAAAAATAGAGACGCCTTTCTCTTGATGGTCCATCCTCCTATACCTACTCTCTCAAATCAAGCTAGATTCTCATGAAACCACTATCACATATTCTCCTAAGCACATCATGCTCAAAAGAACATCATACATGTTGTCGACTCCATGTGGCTATTTCATAGTTGTCCATGTAGTTCAAGTCATTTCCCTAAAAAGAGGTTCGTACAGGATACCTTGTATGGCCTACCTACCATAGTCTATCAAAATCACAAAGCTTAATTCAAGTCCTCTTACATGTCTGTCCCCATGCTCTTCCCTGATGCACAGGATGACCACTATGGTAGACAATAGCTCCCAGATCTAGCTCCAAAATCCCGATCAGTAAGTACAAATGAGGTTACAAATGGCCCACTTTTCCCTATATATTTCATTCTTTGTAATATTCTAGAGCCCTTTTTAGCATCCAATGGCTCTCATTTTCAAAATCATCAATGACATAAATCTTAGGATGACATCATCTTCATCATGTTACCCTCTTCCATTTCACCCTCCAACTCTTTTTTGGGTCCGTCTCGTGTTTAGAGTACCCCTTAAGGTGTGCTTTCCCATGTTCTTTGATTCATCTTGTTTAGTAAATTTCAGCTTATATATGTTTTCACTTGGGGTAATTATTTTCGAAGTTGCATGTATACCAACAGTTTCCCATCAGAATTAGTCATTTGACGATTATCAAATTAAGGTATCATCCTCCAACCAACATGATAGGTTTTATATAGAGATTTTCATATCTTAACATCATTTCCCGAAAGTGAACCATATGTTCCATCATCTTAACCACGTTTACCACCCACCTTCCCTTGGACATGGTAAACATCCAGGTCAGTTGATAGTATCTCCCCATTCATGGAACACCCCATTTCATAGATCCTCACACACTATTGGGATCCATGATCATTCACTCAGGCTCGGGAGCCATCTCATTCGCATGTCTTGAAGATCAACCTCATTCTCCTCTTATTTACTTATTTCTTAACAACCTTACTCCTAGGCCATCCCATTTTTTTTTTTTTGGATCAAGTTGAATGCACCCGCATGTTCTACATTTGGCCTAACATATGTTCATAAGGCATATCTCATTTTCCTCACTTCCTCCACCTCATCTACCTATCACCGAGACAAATCAATGGGGTTCTCACCGTCAACAAAAAATCCTACCTGCATCATTATACAGGTTGTTGTATTCATGGGGCACCTATCACCATGTATGTACATCCCAAACCACCTTTATATTATTTTGGCAAGCGTAAAAAAAAAAATAGGAAAAGGGTTCCCACCCATATTTTCATGTCTTGTACTCGGCGACAGTCCCTAGTTGCCCTTGGTTGGAGCTTGTTAACCACCGCACCATTCAATGATCACTCATTACACCAGTCAAAACATGCTTATACCTACCTGGATGTCCTACTGACTCCAAGGACATTCCCCCATAAGAATTGTTTTTACTATCATCATTTGCATTACAACTCCAACCTCGGGCAGTTGTCCATATCTATTCACATTGTTATCTTTCATTATCATTCCTTGTTGACCCACCATATTTTAGTCATCTTTATCCTTCATCTTGATTTCCCGAATCAAAATTTCAAGTGGTTGACGCTTCTTCCCTGTCGACTTCAACACCCATCTTCCAGGGTCTAAGCAGTCCTTTGATGCTCCCCGCCTTATTGGACATCCTCGGGTGGCACAATGGGAATCATTATCATCCATTGATGTCATCATTCTCACTAATATTCAATTTCAGCATAAGCTTTTCATGTCAAGATAGTATCGTACATTTTTCCTGTTGTAGTTCTCTCATCTAGTCAAAGACCCATGCATCACTTAGCACCTCATTCAATAGTGCTTACATCATGATGCATGGGAGGTACCCAAAGTCGAAGACCCATATATCCATGAGTAACTCACTCAGTAATTCTTCAATTTTGATGCATGGGGCACCTCATTCAACCTATTTATTAGAAGAGCCCTTGAGGGCATCGACAATTATCATCAACAACCAACAGCATGTCAACCACCCCAACGCTAACTTGATAGGAATATTTTATGTATGTTTGTAATAGTTAGTCACTAGTCATCATAACGAGCATGGGACATGCCTGCCTTGTATAGAAACTTTTTCCATTAGAGCATGGTTGTCTTTTATCCTCAGTCAAGGTGTTTCCCTACTCATCTTCACAACAAGTTATTTTATCTCTCAAGAAGTTGATAAGACTCTCATTTAGAACAGAAAAACATGATTTATCTTGACTATATGTTTGCACCTAACCTCATACATTAGGGGGGAATTGTTAACATGGAAAATTGTACACACATTTGTACAATCCATATGGCACCCAAATTCTCCCAATAGATCATATAGGTGAAGACTTTCTAGCTGAAAACAACATGAAATACAAAAATAAAAAGTTCTGCAAAGGTTTCAATTATAAAATGTACCTATGCGGCCTATCTAAAGGTAGAAATTAGTGACCGTGTGGATTTTCATTCGATATCCATGTGGTCAAGAGAAAGTCTGAGTTAGTAGTCCAAGACCACTCCACACACTTGGAAGATGGGATTCCCTGACATGTACCAATCAAGGACAATCGATTTCAAGTTTACTTGGAGATATGCAACCCCCAAGGGATCCTCTTGTCCTACTCATGAGCCAGTTTCTCATTAAGGAACCAAGAGATGGAAGAGGAATTCAAGATTCTATATAAGTAGGCCATTCGAGAACCAAAAAGAAGAATAAGTAGAGCATTTTTATGCTGGAAAAATTTCTCCTTAGCAATCCAACATTCTAGTGGGAAGAGGATTTCACCATTAAGAGAGTCTTCATACTTCCTCGAGAGAGAGAGGAAACTTGCACGAAGATTGAGTAAAGGAAGCTCCTTTTTGAGGATTTTGAGCACAATTTCTCTAATCATTCTCTTCAAGTGTTTAATATTCATCTATTATCTCTTCTAAGTTTAGCAGTCAATAAAGGGAGCCTTTTTCCATTACTTTGTTGACATGTTTGCTTCATCAAGCATTGTTTGTCTATTTATTTCTTAATTTTTAGTTTATTATTATGTATGCATTTTTTTCACCATTTACAATGCTTTGTTTACTCATTTTAAGCCACTAACAACAACCAATTCTATTTGTATGTTCTTTACAGGGGACAACCAACTGTAAAGAAGGTGTCTTTGGTACCCCATAGCAACAAATACACCAATACAATTTCCCCCCTCCTCTTAGTCTATGGGGACATTATGTCTCATGTACTCAAATCAACAGATGTTATTATATTTAGTCATAGTCTATATTTTTCCAAGCACATTATGTATATGGGACTCATTGTATCACTTTTTGGCCCATTAATGCCAACATATCATGTATCATGTACTTTGTTTCTCAGACCCACATTATTGGGCACATTTGTTGGCTTAGTGGGTCCTGACCTAGGTTCAGAGTTAATTGCACGAAACAAAACCCTACACTACTAGCCCTTTTGGCATCAACCCGCATAGCTCAGGTTGAAGTCTCACCCGAAGCAGTATTGGGGGAGGTTGTAACCAAGTTTCCGCATCTAGAGATCAATGTGATGTCTTTCATTTCCCTAGATATGCCTTCATGTAGATAACCCCTATGGCTCGGTAGTATACCTCCTTTAAATGGCCTTTAGAACTTCATGAAGGTCTACGATAGGTCTTTGTGGACCCTTGACATATGAATCATCCACTTATGCGTAGCATAAAATAACCCTAGATCTAAGTTTGCATAGATCTACTTAAGTATTTAGTAAACATAACATAATTTATTACAATCTTCATGAAAGTACTTAACATGCATTGCGTATAGTTATTTAGACTTATCCCGTAGAGTCGTGCATCAATATATCATTATTTCATAAAGAAATTTGTTCAATCACAACATATATCACAAACATAAATAACAGAAGTAAACAGATAAACAAAAAGATTCTTCAACAATCTTCTTTATTGATCTTCAATATGGTATTACAAACTCAAAATTTCCCTGTGCACTCAGCTGTGGACACTACTCTAGGCCTCTATGCACTCAGCTGCAGAGCCTTTCCCTCCTCTACCAGTGATCTAGATTTAAACAGGAATGCAAAAAATTACAGAGATAACCATAAACACAGAGATGCAGTGGAAATAATACTTCATTTCATTAATGTAAAATATAGAAATATGCTTACAAACAAGAATGAAAATAAACTAGCTAGGGCAATGGTAGCTTATCTTTGAGAAGGGTTGTGGCAGCTACATGCCTCTGAATTGCCTTACAATGAGGCTCAAGGGCCTTTTTATTGTTGAAAAATAAGAGAAAACCCTAAACAACAAATACCCTAACCCGAGGAGATGTAACACCAAGAGTTTATGGGCCCCATTGGGGTGAGTTGGACAGCTAAATTTTCGGGGTCGTGACTTGGTCATATTATATCCATTTGAAGTGCATGATAGCCCATTGGAAAGATATCTTTGAGGACTACGATGAAAAAGACGATTTTATATTTCCAAAAAAATGTTGTTTAGGGCCTCAACTGGAAGTTTAAGACCTGAAAACTGCTAAAAATAGTAAATTGTGCTACAATTAAGGAAACTGAAAAACTGAAAGAAGCAATGGTGGGGGTCCAAGTGGAATTGGTGGGTGGCCACCAATATCCACCTAGATCATTCCACCCCCCTTAGGAAGCAATGGTCCCCATTTCTTTGAGTTCCTCCATGAGATGAGGGAACTTCTGCTGAACTTGGTCCCTGGTGAGCCACTTGCCCTAGTGAAGGAATTGACCTGCTTTGACAACTCGATATAGTTGGATATTCTGTCGGTGAGTGTGATTGATCTGTGTGTCCATGATCCAATCAATTGCAGCTTGTTCAATTCAATCTAGATTTAACTCTGTGGGTGTGAATCATTCTGCAATGTCGGATGTGTCTAGTAATGGTGAAAAGTATGGCCGGAGGCGATCCACATTGAATGTTGGGTGCAGGCCAAGGAATGGGGGAATGCTGAGCTCAAATGCATTGTCTCCCATAGCCTTGGTAATGGTGTAAGGACCATATCAAAGTGATTTGAGTTTCCGATAGGCTCCGGTAAGGCGTTCCTTTTGCAAATGCAACTAGACTTTGTCACCCACCTGAAATTTTTGTGGCACCCGATGTTGATCATGTTGCTGCTTGTACTTGGGATTTGATTTCTCCAGAATGTCATGGACCTTCTGGTGAATATGTTGGATGTGCTCAATGAAGCTGTTTGCCTTATCTCTTTTGGACTAGACATGAGACGAATCTGTGTGAGTAGCTACAAATGGCATGGCCACATCAATGGGACATAGTGGCTGGAACCCCAAGCCCACCTGAAAAGGGTTGTGGCCAGTCGAGCTACGGAGAGCCCAATTGTATTTGTGTTGAACATAGGGGAGTCTCTTGTCCCATGTGCATGGATGCTTTGAGTTGTACATGCGCAGAATTTGTACAATCATCCTGTTGACAACCTCTATTTGGCCATAAGTTTGAGGATGGAAGGCTGTGGACATGGTGAGTTTGGTGTCCAGCATCGACTAGAGACTGGACCAAAATGTACTGAGGAACCTACTATCCCAATCTAAGATGATAGACTGTGGGATCCCAAAGTGTTCCCACACTCGTTCAAAGAAGAGTTTAGTAGTGGCTTCTGCTGTGATATTCTTCTTGCAGGCTGCCATAATGGCCATCTTCGAGAACCTGTCGATGACCAAAAAAACATAATCATTTCCATTCTTAGTGGAAGGAAGGCCTGACATGTAATCCATGGGGATGGATTCCCAAGGTCGACTAGGGGTAGGTAGCGACCTTGCTTCTTGGTGGTCGGTTTGGCAATGGCGCAAGCAATGCATGATCTGATGTACTTCTCGACATGCTGTTGAAGATTCAACCAATAGAAATACTTCTGGAGTAGTTCCACCGTTTTCTCAACCCCAAAATGCCTAGCAACCCGAATTTAGTGTTCTTCCCAAATCATCTTGGCATGCTCGCTTGAAGGAACACAAATGTGACCCAGGTGGCATAACAAGGCATCCTGGAGGTGAAAATTTGGAAAATGCTGGCCCTCCAAGAGTGTTTGGTATGTGTTGCTAAATTCTGGGTCACTTTTGTAGAGAAGTGGCCAATCAGAAGTCTCGTGCCCACAAGAGTTGAGCATGGTGGTTAACGCCATGGTCGATGGTCGACTGAGACAATATGCAACATTATTGGTGTTGCCCTTCTTATACTTGATATTCAAATGGAACTGTTGCAGGCATGTGGACCACTTCTGATGGCGATCATTCGGCAATTTCCTTTGGGTTTGTATCAACTGTAGGGGTTGGTGGTCTGTGTGGATGACCGTTTCCTTCCCCAAAATGTAATGCTTCCATTGTCGGTAGGCCTACACAATGGAATACATCTCTTTGCCATAAGTGGGATACTTTCGGACTATGTCTAAAAGCATCTCATTGTGATATGCCACTGGATGCCCATGTTGAGTAAGGACTGCCCCAATAACATAGTTAGAGGCATCTGTCTCGACCTCAAATGGTTTTTGCAAGTCTAGTAATACAAGCACTAGTGCCAAGCAGAGGTGATCTTTCAACTCTGTGAATGCCTTCTGTTGAGATTCGGACGAAAATAATTTTTCTTTCAATCCTCCCTTGGTGACTTTACTCAAGGGCCAAGTGATATGAGAAAATATCAACATGAACCTATGGTAGAAGTTGGCAAGATCTAGAAAGCTACGAAGCTCTGTCAGAGTGGTTGGAGATGGCCATTCTAGAATGACTTGGATCTTGGCTGGATCCACATGCACCCCCTGTTCATTAATAATGTATCCCAGATACTAAACTTGGGTTATGCCAAAAGTGCATTTCTCCAAATTGGCACATAACTTGTGTTGTCGCAGTGTTTGGAGAACCTGTCGGATGTGGTGGAGGTGCTCTTCCCAACTTTGGCTTAAGATCAGGATGTCATCCAAGTATACCACTACAAATGAGTTGGTGAATGGTCGCAAGATGGCATCCATTAACCTCATGAGGGTTGCACGAGCATTCGTCAATCCAAAAGGCATAACTAACCATTTGAAAAGGCCCTCCTTGGCTTTGAAGGTAGTCTTCCACACATCGGAGGGTTCGATTGGTACCTGGTGATATCCTAACTTCAAATTGATCTTGCTGAAATATTTTCCCCCCTTCAGTTGGTCCAGGAGGTCATCAATCTGTGGGATCGAGTACCTATTATGGATAATGATCTTGTTCAGTGCCCGATAGTCAACACAGAGTCTCCAAGTCCCATCCTTCTTCTATACCAACACAATTGGGCTCCCACAGGGCGATGAACTTCGATGGATGTGACCTTTTTGCAGGAGATCCTAAATCCGCCTCTTGATTTCATCGTTCTCTAGAATGGAGCGCTAATAGATTGGTCCATTGGGAAGTGGTGCACCTGGGGTCAAATCGATGGAGTGCCTGAGCTGACAATGCAGAGGAACCCCTGCAGGGGAGGTGAAGATGTCCTCGTACTCCTCCATGATCTTGTCCATCTGTAGTTGTCGTGTAGAGGGGCCCTGTCTAGAGGTCATGGCCACCGTCTTCTTCTTTACTTGAGGGCATATCATTAGGAAGACAAATTTCTTAGTTTTGGAAATGAGCTTACTGCATTATTTTGCAGTAACCAAGGAGATGGCAGTAGGCAGTGCTACCTCTGGTATCCTATACAACTTATTTCCCAAAGTAACAATAACATCATAGGGTCTTGATTCATAGACAGCATGTCGCTTCCACAAGTATGGTTGTCCTAATAATACATCAAAAATTTCGAGGGAAGCAATGTCACACAATACCTCATCTGTGAAGAGCTTGATGTTGTATGGAAGGCGACACTGCTGGCTCACGTGAAGATCCCGTCCTTGGTGAAGTGACCTGATGGTGTACAGTTGTGGATGTGATGTGGTCGATAAGCCCAGCTGTTTCACAACCTCTATCGAAATGATGTTATTTTGGCTCCTGCTTTCGACAATGAACTGTAGTGGGGAGCCCTTTACCCACATTTGGGAGTGGAAGAGATGCTCCTCCTCCTCTAGATCTTCAGGTTCCTCCTTCTAGATCTTCATGGTGGCAATGGTGGCGTTGGGCTCTGCATCAATAATTTGCTTCCCTTTGTCATTCCCCTTGTCAGGTTCTGACTCAGAGTCAGAACATGCATCTAATTCTGAAACCCTTAGCTCAGCCACCAGTGACTACTTGGCCCGACACTCACTTGTGTTGTGAGTGGAGCCCTTATGGAACTCACACCACTTTCCCGTGTCCTTTTTCACCTTCGCGGTGCTATTCTTTGCTTGCAGCTTTGGCAGGTTGTCTTGGGCCACCCCACCTTGGCTTTGTCCTTTGTTTTGCGGTTTGGGGGCACCTTTCCCTTGCTTCGGATTCGCAAGATCCAAAGTCTCGCTTCTTTTGTTTAAAATTTTGCTCGACCTTGATGACATATCGGTATGCCGTGACGAGTGAGGAGATGTTTACGAATTCTATGTTTTCCTGGATGTACTTGTGTAGGCAGCCACAGTATTTGAGTACCAAATACTGCTCCGTATCCTTGATACCCAACTTTGTGCAAAGGGTATGGAAAATATTGGTAAACTTCGGCATGTCTTGGTCCCTTCCCTTCTGCAGCATGGTCCGCTTTATGTATTGATCCTCATAGCTTCTAACAGGGTAGTACTACTCCTTGATGGCATCCCAGAATGAATTCCAAGTGGGTGCGACTGAAAATAGTGAGCCTGTACTTTCATTCTTTTGCTCGCAGTGGGTTTCCCACCAATCCTTGACGTCGGGGGATGCTTTGAGAAGAGCAAAAATAATCTTTTCTTGACTGGAAAAATCATGAATAGAAAAATAACTCTCTAGCAAATTTAACCATTTATCGACAACATCTGCTTTTATCTAACCCTCGAATATGGGGATTTCAAAATTAACTTGTACCTTTAACAGTGTGGCATTTCAAGAGTAGTTGTTGGAAGCCAATGCATTGCCCCTGGGTAGCTGTTGAAGGATCTGGGCAAATTTGTCCATCATTGCATTCCTTTGTCGCTCGAGGGATTCTTCAAGCAAGATTTTGATAGGATCTCCTACCCCCTCGTCTTTCTTTTCATCCGCCATGGGAGGCCGTCGAGATTTGCAAGGCGTGTCTTGCAAAGGTTCGACCAGTTCGAGCCCTAACTCCTTATATGCTGACCTCGTTGGGGAAATGCAAAGCAAAATAGAGAAAAAAAGCAGACCGATTTGATACCACTAATCTGGATTTAATCAAGAACGCAACAAATTATAGGGATAACCATAAACACAGAGATGTAGTGGAAATATACTTCATTTCATTAATGTAAAATACTGAAATATGCTTACAAACATGAATGGAAATAAACCATCTAGGGTGATGGTAGCTTATCTCTGAGAAGAGATGTGGTGGCTACATGCCTTTGAACTACCTTATAATGAGGCTCAAGGGCCTTTTTATTATTGAACAATAAGAGAAAACCCTAAACGACCAAAACCTTAACCTAAGGAGATGTAGCACCAAGAGTTTGTGGGCGCCGTTGGGGTGAGTTTGACAGCCAACTTCCCGAGGTCGCGACTTGATCATATTATCTCCATTTGATGCCAATGATAGCCCATTGGAAAGATCTCTCTGAGGACTACAATGGAAAAGATGATTTTAGATTTCCCAAAACATGTCATTTAGGGTGTTATCACTCAGGTTGTTCCCTTTGACTCCCAAGGGAATACGACCGAGGTAACCACAAACCAATCTTTGGACTGCAGGTCCTAGCCTACCAACAGTCAGAGAGGGCTCTCTCTTTGAGATTTAGCTTTGTTTAAAGGGGGATTTTAGGCTAGCTATGGGTTTTCTTTGTGTTTTGTTTGAGCTTTGGTGGGATGGTTGATCTTGATCAAACAGAGTTGACACACAAAGTATAAGAATTTCAAACCATTGGGCATGGGGTCATGGAGTTAGACTGCTGGTGTGCTTTCTTGGTCACAAGGGGACTATGGAGCAGGATAGCTATACATGAAACAAAATTTAGGCAAAATAAGAATGAAATGAGGGCTAAGGAATGAGAGGCAATTAAGAATCTCTCTTTCAAATTAACAGAGGGAAGGTGAATGAGCTCTATCTAGGAGCAGTCAAGAATTCCTAGGTAACTGTCATGTATGGGTAAATTAGAAGAAATATGAGCCAGAAGGAATTCATATTTATATCTAATTAAGAGGAAAACATATAGAAACAACAGAAATTGAGCATAGAGTGCAATTAAGCAAATTCTAGGCTATTCATTTTTCCTGTTATTTAGACAATGATACAATAACGGTTAAACATGTACAATGAAATATAATGAGGAAACACTTATTGTTCCATGTAGCAGCACAAGAATTCTGTAGTCACTCTTCAACCATTTAAACACAACAAACAGTCATCCCTCCAATATGTTTCGCAGTCTTTGATTAAAGAAATTATCAGATATACAGTGCAATTCTCTCACGAATCGATTCATCAACCAACCCCTAATACATCTCTTTTACTAGTATATATAGGAGTTTTACAAAATATCCCACAGGGAAATATCTGGACATTAATATATCCATCTACTTCTGACAAAAATTAATAACGATTTATGGAAAAATCGCGCAGCAATAAGTGAGGCATTTAAAGCTCTTTACTCATCGTGGCAGGTGTCCTGTGTGCTATTGACCCTTCGGATCTGGCTGGCGGCGGGTGATCACCTCCCTGAAATGTTGTCCTGTAGCACTATCCTGTGACACTTGTTCCGCGTTTTTGGATATCAGCGCGAATTTCGCCTTCTGTTAATTTAAATCTTATGGCAGCTGAGCTACATGCTACAATTCCCTTATTCAGTCAATAAATAAGAAGAGATTCAAACGATTTTAAAAATTTGAAGTAGACTTTGCCACCAATCCTCAGTTGGCAACTGATGTTTTCTTAACTTGTATAATGTTTCATCAACCTCGTTGTAGGTATAATAATTAGGCCAAATTGGAAAAAGGTGTGCCACCTCATGCTCTATGTAAACAAATTCTCTAGCTTGTCATATAAACTTTGCCCTGTGGGAGGGACTCCTTCTTCTGTGTTGCTGGATGATGCTGTTATTTGATTTTGTATAAAGGCACTCACCCTATTTTCATACTGTTCCTGCTTTAATAGCCTTACAGCACTGGTGACCAGGTTGGGTAAACCTTTGGTTTGCAAATTTGCAAGTCTCTGTCTAAAGGCATTTACCTCTATCTGCATTTCCTGACACTTCCTTTCTATGGTTTGGACAAAATTACTCATTGTCAGCACTTTCTTGGCTTTTATTATAGCCTCTGTCCTATTTTGGATGTTTAGTACTGCCAGCTGGTCACCAGTAGTAGTATTCAAAAATTGAATTAATCGAGTAGCTTGTTCAGGCTTATTTGCTAGCAAAGTTTTGGCTTTATGGGTTTCAAGCTGAGCCACAATCATCAGTTATACTTGGTAAAACATGGTTTGTATTCCTGTCCATTGTTCAGCTAGAGATTGGCCAATTTTATTCCACAAAATTGTTTTTATCTCAGTCAAGGTCCTATGGAGAGTGAGGTCTTTCTCCAAGGCCTTTATATTATTTTCCAGGTCCTTTACTTCCCTGGTTTTCTCAGCAACTGTCATTTTTGATTTATCATAACTAGCCTCAATCTTGGCTAGCTTTTCTTTTGTTTCCTTCATCTATGTCATTTGCAATTCAAGATCTTTAATCTCATTCATCTTGGTCTCCATGCTCAAGCTGGCCTCTTCCACTGCTGCTGCTGTCAGATCCACTGAAGTCGATGCACTTGCTGCTGAAGTTGAACTTGGGGGAGGTGCTGATGAAGTGACTACTGTTGAAGGAGCAGTAATTGTCAGAGCTAGTACTATTGGAGCATTTTGTGATGGTTGAGGGGTCAACTCTGGCTGTTTCCCTCGTTGAGCTTCCTCCAATGCTTTCTCCATTTCCATTATCCTTTCATTCATCCTCATAAGTAGACTCACCACATCTTCTGCTTCTTGTTGCTGGGCTACTTTTGCAGTTTGAGGATGTATGGTGATTGGCAACTTCATTTGTTTTCTTAATGCTGCTATGTTTTATTCCTTTTTCTTAATCAAGGCTTGTGTTCCTTTGGGATCTTTGGGATCATGTCCCAATTCTATGATGATCTCCTCCAAGGATTTTATCCTATTATCCTTGGCCAATGATGAGGCCTTTTCCAGATCTAACTAGGCAGAAGTGTTGTATAGTGAGTTCTGCAATCTGTGGGCCAAAAGAGCCCTGTTTGCCAATGTGGAATACACCATTTCTCCAGTCTGTTTATGTAATTCAATCTGGTCAAGAGGATGTATATCTTTTGCTAGCACCTCCAAATTAGTTCTAATGTAATCTGCAACTGATTGTGGCTACTGTGTAGTAGGCCTGAAGTGACTGATTGTCATATTCCCTGCTTCTATATCATAGGCTACCATTAGCCTCTACTGATTTGTTGGTGCCATTCTCATTAATTGGTTGTAACGCTGGAACCTTATTGGTTCGTTCCCAGCTTTAATCTCTGTGAATGCCTTCTTTATGTCCGAACTGCTTTGGGTCTGTTGTTTGGGGGATGAAACCTCCCCACTTGGTTGTCTCTCTTGCTAATGTTAAAAGGAGCTGGCCGATGTTTCCAAAATAGGAGGGATCTGCTACTTAGAAGTCCCCTCACCCATGATGTTTCTCATGGCCTCTTCAGTGATTTCCTCCTCGGCATAGGGGTTTAGCCTCTGCATTTTTTCTCCTTGCTGGTTCGAGAATGTCCCTGTGGGTGTCTCATTTGTTCTATCCCTCTTTTTACCTCTTTCCTCATTGTGAGGAATTTGCAACACAGGGATTTCAGGTCCTCCTGTTTGTGTTAAAGGGCTTTGCTCTTGACCCTTTTCTGCATTTGAGGATGGCTGCTCCTCCATTGTGCTTTGTTGTTCAGAATGTTCAATTTCTTTGCCCTTTTCTGCTGATGATATGGCCTCTTTAGTAGGCTGCCTTGAAGTAGCAATTGATGCGCTTGCTCCCACTGGTTGAGGCTGTGTGAAGGTGACCTGTGCAACATAATCCATGTCAATTCTTTTCTCAATTTCTTTCATGTCTCTCTCTAATTTTTTCTCTTCAGTGAGCTCTTCATCATCTAAGGTGCCTTCTACCCATTCTGGTTGATTGGCATATTGTTCAACGTGGGGGAGTAGCTGGTGCACATATCCTGAAAGCCTATGTTTGATTCTTCTAAGGCTTATGAAGTGTTCAGGGTCATATGGTGCCCAGTAGAAGCTCTGTTTCAGCATGAGTTCTTGTCCTAGCATGTTGTCTGCATCTTTCCATGCTTCTTCCCTTTTGTTGAAAACAAAGGGACCCAATTGGTGTTTGATTTTAAGCTGTGCCTTCTTGTTTTTTCCATGGAAATGGGTTAAGTCTGTATGACTAAATTGCCTGAAATATTCCAAGGAAAAAAAACTCATAGGGACATATCTTGGCAACTTGTAGGGAGATAAATCGCACCCATAAATTCTGATTACTGTGTGGTTTTGGTAGAAATACCAATCACCAATGTTGTAGCCTTTAGAAAGATGCAGGATCCTTTGCATTTCAACAGTAAGCCTGGTAGGAGGAGTCAGCATCAACAAGCAAGTAGCAGGGTAAATGAATAGTTTAATAAATTCACAATATGTGTATGGAGAATGGTGGACTTCATGGAAAACTGAGGTACAATAAACAACCGATCTCCTCTCTCCCTTGGGGTCTAATCTTCTGAGTGGGATCTTGAAACTATCTGGGTGATAGTAGAGCAACAAGTGGTATATATAAGAAGTGTATTTAAACAATCTTTCTCTCTCCATCATCATGAATTGTTCATGTATTTTGTTTGCTATGAATGTGGCATAGTCATACATGACAGCAGGGGGCTGCCCTCGGGTGAATATGGTTAGGAGAAAGAATACAGTCTCATCCACAAATTCTCCTGTTTTGCATCCCAGGATATATGAAATCATGTCCACCATGAGCTGGCATGTTTCATTAAATGAAACCTGATGATAGGGAGGAGGATGATCATATTGGCACTCTGGCTTCATAAATAGCTGGCCAACTCTAGATATTTCTGCATTGGAGAGCCTTGCACCCTGATCCACCAAGAGTTTCATTGTGAGGGGAACCAGAGTCTGAGGAGGCTCAAAGTTCAACATCTCATTTATAGCTTGAGGAGTGATATGGAAGAGCACAGAACCATCTGGCCTGAGAATTGCCCTTAGAGTGGGTTCATAGTGTGCATGGCATAGGTGAATGAAATCAGGTAGCACATTGACTTCCGGCAAGTAATAGCGGGGCATGCTCGATTGCCAAATCCCCAAAATATCAGTGTTATTCCTGTGATTGTGTTTGAATTGGCCCACAACTTTGAGGTGAGTAGTAAGGCCCATCATATCTCTGATCTGAAAGTCTCTGTCTGCTAATGGTAGCCACCTAATTCCATATGTGGAGCATTTAAAGGAGCATTGTTCAAGGCTACTGGAGTCTCCATATCTAATAGTGCTGGTATGGATGGCAATGTAGGTGTCAAACAGCAATAGGAAATGGAATCTAAGTTCACAAGTTATTATCAACAGTCTGAAACTGATTTTCCTTCCCAAACCGATTTATGTGTATTCAGCTTATGATGAATGATGGATTTATAGCCCTTTGACTGGGTTCTTAACACAGAATTGTTGAATTGTAGGTTCTGTGGACTGAGAGCTAAGGGAAGTGGAGCTGGATTTCGCCCAAAGGGGCACAAGTCTGCAAAGGAAAAGGGAAACTGAGGGTTTCCCTTTAGGAAAGTAGGTTGCACTTGACCGTAACAGGGAGCTCAGCTGAATTAACTCCAAATTTGAGCGATTCGTGGAGTTTTGTGAGTGGATATAGATGAACACAATGTTGGAATAGCTCGTTTGCAAAGGAGATTAATTGAAATTTGCAAGATTGTTGTGCATTACCAGCTCAAATAAGAAATGTTGAGCAGGGGAGGATTGGTGGGAATGTTAATGGAAAAAAATGCAGGTACCTTCAGCAATTTTGAACAGAGAAGAGAAAAACAGGGCTTTCAGGTGAAATGTGGATAAATACCTCTTTACAGGGCGCTGAGGGCACTTGGACAGGTACGGGTTGAGCTGTGGAGCGCTGTTGTAGAGCCGGATTGCAGGTTGACAGTCTGTAGAAGCTCCGAGAGTGAAAAATAGTGGAAAAATTCATGCACGTTGTTTACACAGCGAACACAAAAAATAAACCAAAATAGTCGTTTTCCCGATTTTAACCGAATTTTGCAAATTTGGTGCTTTTTGGCGCTTTCCTTGGATGACATCATCATGACGTATTTTTTGTCAGGTAGAGGGTACAGAGATGACGTGGCGGCTGACGTGGATGATGATGTCAGCATGACACGGTGGCAGAGTGATGACGTCAGCAGGTGACATGGCGCAGGTATAGTACAGTGGCAGGCGACGTGGTGGCAACATCATACACTGACATAAGCGACAAGGGAGGGCGGTAAGCGGTTTGCGTCAGACCGCTTTTGGTACGGGAGCGGTATGCGTTAAGGGCGGTCCGATGCAATAGGCGGCCGATAGTTGTCCCGGTGTACGACGGTGAAACCGTCGACCATCAGGTACTATTGTACCACGATGAAGGAGCGCTCGATATGCGTGAGGGCCGTCGGATCTAGGAGAGCTGATTCGACGGTGGACGGGAAGGCAAAACGCTCGGGGTTTAGCAGAACAACGCGCTCGATAATCGCAAATTTTTTATGGTTGCGGGTGGGTTAAAACCTTATGGTTTGAGTTAAACGCGCTCAGGATTTGGCTGTTTTATCAACCGAATGTTAATAAAATCCCAATAATGTGTGCGGGGGGGGTGGCTAAACATAGTTATTTATCTAACGGGGTGTTAAACAAATTCTATGGGTAGGTGGACGCGGATAGGCTAATACTAGATCCCAAACGAACCTAATATTTCCCGACTTTGGTTATTAGGCTATAGTTGCCATGGGAATGAATATTTAGTATTTTTGGGGGTTTTTATATAGTTTTTTGTAGAAATAGGGATGGGAGAGTAGTTAGGGAGCTACATAGTAGAATTAGGAGTTAATATGACTTGGTGAAGTGGAAATGTAAGGGAAATGATGCCAAGTTCAAGATCTGGAACTTAGATATGTGATTTGAATAGGATATGGGGAAAAGATTTTACACAAGAAATGTGGCTTCTTTTCAGCAAGTCAACTCGGTTCTCAACTAGAATGGAGTGGAAATGGACTTTTTGGGCAGATCCCAAAGTCCCTGAGGGGATGTTAGTGAATGATTTTTTTGAGGGGATGAAGGGAGAGTTAGACATGCTTCCAAACCTTGCCATCAAATAGCGCCTTGGTACTCTGGTTCCAATGAGATGAGCTTTCTTTGTTTAGGTCAACATTGAAGGCGATCTCGCTTCTGCAACCCCAGGCTACCTACCTAGCCTAATACACCTAGCATTTTTTGTTTCTTCAGGAAAGGTGCACTTAGACTTGCAAACCCTGACTACCTTTTTCTTTTATGACTGCCCTCCTATCTAGAAACTACCCTTATTTCGTCCAAGGGCCCATATTAAGCAGTTGGGCTCCTTAATTCTCTACCTAGCTAATGATCTCCCAAGTTTAAATAGTTTGGACAAATTTTCTTTCTCTATCTTCTAAAACAAGCAATTTAAACCTAGGGAGGCCAGGATTAAGTTGTTTGGCCCTCCCTTAACTATGAAATTCTTCAAAAATGGAATTTTTGTAGCATGAAAAGGATGAACATTTTTGGCACTTCCATTGTCAATCATGAAAAATGAAACCTATTGGTATAGGAAGCTAACAGTGGCTCCACTTGGGGGTGGCCTTTCCTTGTGAAAGGCCAAGAACAGCAGGTCAGACTGCCTTAATCTCTTAGTTGTTGCTGCACTCTGAAATTTTTCTTCTTCTCAATGCCTTTGACTGAATTCTTATAAGCTGATATGCAGTATCTTTTTTTTTTTTTTTTAGCTGATTCGCAGAGAAATTACAGCTCTGCTTGCCTTTTGGGTGCTTGTGGTCATGTTGAAATCTGCTTGGGAACTTCTTTGGGATTTATTTCAAACAACAGAGATCTAAAATGGAGCTTTCTTTGATCTTTCCTTCAAAATTTGCTGGGTTATTCCCTCTTATCGGCTTGCTATAAAAGTGAAAACTAAGTGTTGGAAATATAAAATATTAATGTACAAATAATATACAGAGTTGTGTTGTATCTAGATGGGGTCACGATAATGCTTCAACATGCAGCCATTAACAGGGCCTTCCTCAGCTGTGCTACCATCCAAATTTCTTAGAAAATATGTGTTATTTCCCTGAACAACAGAAATAACAACGGGGCCTCTCCAAAGGAAATCGAACTTGCCATGCTTTCGTTTGTCCTCCCTTCTTGAATCCCATCTTAAGACTTTGTTGCACATGAAGAAATCCTCAGCTTTTGTTCTTTTGTTAAACATTTTCTTGAACTTTTCTTGTAAAACTTGAGCTCTGTCATACACTTGCTCTCTTGTTTGCTGCAAATGGATGGTTCGGTTTATCCTCCTTTGGATATCATTGGGCTTAGCCTGAATTTCTTGCAGCAACTTGATAATAGGGACTCCCAAAGAAGAAGGGAAATTAGCCTCCATGCCATAGACTAACTCATATGGGCTCATCCTAATGGATCTCTTGGTTGTCAATCTATCAACCCATATTGCATTTGTGAGCTTTTTGTGCCAATTCTTTTTATTTTCCTCTAAGACTTTCTTGATGATATTGATTAGGCTTTTGTTGGATGACTCGGCTAGGCCATTACCTTGAGGGTAATAGGCTGTGGAGTGACCTAAGGTGATGTGAAATTTATGGAAAAAATTGATCATTCTCTTGGATTTGAAGGCAGCAGCATTGTCTGTGATGATTTTTTCAGGGCAGCCAAATCTAGATAGAATATTGGTTTCAAGGAATTGGATAATGGTGGAGTCATTGGCTTGCCTACATGGGATAGCTTCAATTCACTTGGTGAAATAATATATGGTCGTTATAATACACTTATGTTGGCTTGATGATGATGGGTGGATTTCTCCAATGAAGTCAAGACCCCATTGTTGAAAGGGTTTCTCTGTTGAAATGGGCTTAAGGGGCAAGGGCAGAAGCTTTCTTTTTCCTTCAAAGACTTGGCATTTGTGGCATGAAACCACAAAATTTTTGACATCTGCAAACAATTAGGCCCAATAGAAACTAGCCCTTAGTATCTTATCAGCAGTGGATTTCCAATATAGGTGCCCTCCACAGTCTCCTGCATGGAATTGTTTCATAACACTGTCAGTTTCATCTAAATTTAAACAGTTCAGCAAAATTCCTTCATGGTTTTTTCCAAATTAGGGCACCATCTAAGACACAAAACTTTGATGCTTTCATTTTTATAAATCTCTTTTTGGTTCCGGACAACCCTGGGGGAGAACACAGGTTTAACAATATAAAACAAATACCAGCATACCATGGGGATTGTAAAAAAACTTCACTAATCTGTGGAGTCGCCAGCTCCTTTTCATTTTCCAGTTCATTTATATCTAAGGCTTGAAAATTGGTTTCGGACATCAGTTTGGCTAAACCTTGTCCCTTTATAAGCTTGGTGGGTTTTATCTCAATGTCATATTCTAGAATGCTGGTAATCCACTTGCCTCTTTTGCCTTCTAATCCCTCTTGGGTTAATATGTCTTTTACAACAGAGTTCGGGACATAAGCAATCACATGGGAGTATAAAATGTAAATTTTGAAGTCTTTGAAGGCCTTAACCAGGGCATACACCTTCTTTTCCATGATTTGATACTTCAATGGGGCATCCCTAAGGGCTCGGCTGAAAAAAGCAATGGGCTTTTCATTTCCTTGGTGGTCCTTTTGTAAGAGGGCAACAACGATGGAATGTTCAGATGCAAACGAAAAAATGATGAAATCCTTATCAAATTGTGGACTTGTGAGGGCTGGTGCTTGTGTTAATGCAGTTTTTATGCCCTCAAAGGCTTGCTTGGCTTCTAAAGTCCATTTTACCTTGGAGTCTTTCTTGAGCATATTGCTCAGCAACCTTATCAGCTCAGCCAAGTTTGGGATAAATCTTCTTAGGAAATTGATCTTTCCCAAGAAAGCTTGCAATTCTTTGATGTTTCATGGATAAGGGATTTGTAGAATGACTTAAATCCTTTTGGGATCAATTCTAATCCCATCTTTAGAAATGATATGGCCAAGGAGTTTACCTTCTTCTAGACCAAACAGGGATTTCTTAGGGTTTAAAGATATGCCATATTTCCTATAGGTTAGGAATATTTGCCTTAGGTGCTTCAGGTGCTCTTGATTGGATTTTGAGAAAGGAGTAAGGTCATCAAGGTAGACAACCAAGAAATCATGGATTTCCTTGGTGAAAGCAATGTACATGGCCCTTTGAAAGGTTGCACCTGCATTTTTGAGCCCAAAAGGAATTTTGACATATTTGAAGGTTCCCCATGGTGTGGTAAAGGCTGTCTTGTCCTGGTCATCCGGGTGAACTAATATCTGATTGAAACTTGAGAAGCCATTGAGTAATGAAATTCTTGAGGACACCACTACTCTTTGAAGAATATGGTCCATTTTGGGCAAAGGATAGTGGTCTTTTAAAGAGACTTGGTTTAAGTTTCTTAGTTCTACACACAGTCTGATCTCACCTGATTTTTTCCTTGTGGGAACCAGATTGGATACCCATTCAGAAAATCTGATGGGTGCTATGATACCTGCTTCAAACATTTTCTTCACTTCCTTTTCAATGAGGGGAAGAAGCATAGGGTTAATTCTTCTTAATTTATGCTTAAATGGCTTTTGGTTTGGTTTTAAAGGAATAGTATGTTGAATAAATGAGGTATCATAGGACTTTAAGTCCTCATAACTTCAAGCAAATACATCTTGGTACTCTTTGCACAGATCCACATACTTTGTTTTTTGATCAGGTGGCAGATTTTTGGACAGTTTTATGACTTTGGGCGTCTCTGCTGTCCAAATATTGCAGTCTTTAATGGCAGTATTTGAGGGTTGCATTTTTGGCTTCTTGGGGATGTCATTTGCATCAAACATGTCTTCTAATGGAGTTAGGCCAACAGGAAGGAAGTTGTCTTTTTAAATCAGTGATTTCGGCCTCTGTTCTGCCTATCTCCTCCAAATGCATCTATTTCAGCTCTTCTATTTTTTCTTGATCAAAGATAGTTGGGCATAATATCTGTTTTGCTGCTTCAGCTGTTGGAGTTTGCTGACTTTAGATTGCTGTTTGTTGTTGGTGGAGATCGATGACATCCTCATCTATATTCATGTCTTAAAACTCCTGCTGTAAGGTGAGGAAATTATTAATTTGTACATCATTTTCAAACACTTTCCAGTCTTTGATATTGTCAGGGATAGCCGGCCTGTGCTTTATCTCAGCAGTGAAATGGTGATTGGGGCCAAAAGGCAACTCACAGGTGCTAGCAAAGGTGGATAGGCTGTGCACATGTATGTTGTGGTTTCTGGAAATCTTAGTAAGCTGGAATTCGGTGAAGGAATCGAGTATGTCTGTGGCAGCAGACCTGTAAGCTCTTAACCTATTATCATTGGTGACAAAGCTGCCTTTCACCTGTTGTATGATCAGGTCAGAGTCTCCTAGAATTGAAACTCTTGTGGCTCCTAGGGATTTGATCAGTTTAAGACCTAAGAGGAGGGCTTCGTATTCTGCCATATTGTTGGTACATCTGAAATTTAGTCTGTAGGCACGACCCTCTGCATGGTTGTTATGTGTATTGTGAATCCATACTCCTACCCCTGCTCCTAACTTATTAACTAAACCATCAAACTGTAAATACCATGTGATTTCTTGCTTGTGGTCAGTATCAAGAGTTTCAGTCATTTTAGGATTGGGGGGACCCAAGTTTTGTATTTGAGGAATTTGTTCTTGTATACTAGTTGCACTGCTTGCTCTGACACTCTCATGAGTATGGGTAAGCAATTCCTCACTCATGTTTATCTCCTGTTTTAAAGTCAAAGGCTTATTGTCAATTGGAGGAGATCTTTCATCATTAAATAAAATAAAAGAGTCCATATCAAAATGGATTGAGTAAATGGGGAAGTTTTGAGGCTTTTCATCACTACTCACCACATATTTCATCAAAGTTTCTCTGTACAGTCTCTTTGGTTGCCCAAAGACTGAAATAGTGGTGTAGGACATGTCTAATTGCAAAGATCCCTGGAGTTTTCCCCCCCAAGATCTTGATAACAACATGCCTTATTTTGGTGGAATGTCAGCTACCACCACATCCATCAAGATTGTTTTGTTTGGGTATTGGACTAAAGAGACACACAAATCTTTGATTAGGCCTAAACACTTGACTTGACTGGAATCAAATGAGAATAAATCTTTATATGGTCTTGTGATATCCAAATTTAGTTTCTCCATTACAGATTTGGGCATTAAGTTGTGTGAAGCTCCTGAATCAAACATTGCATTGTGTAAGACTTTATCATGGATATGTAAACTGACGTAAAAGGGTAGGAAACCCCCATTTACTGTTTTTCCATCGACTTCTGGACCAAAACGTAACTAAGGTGTATCATCTAGGACATTAACATCGTCCCTATTCTCTGGTATATTGCAACGACCTTTTGATTTGCTGTTTGTATACATCATGTTTAGCGAGCTTAGAGAGAGGGATAGATATTTTTAACTTGGCTATTTTAGCCTTTAAATCAAATGGTTTTTCTGATTGGGTTTTAGTATTGTAACTGCTAGATTTTGCTTTTT
This sequence comes from Pinus taeda, assembly GCA_000404065.3. Classification (NCBI taxonomy): domain Eukaryota; kingdom Viridiplantae; phylum Streptophyta; class Pinopsida; order Pinales; family Pinaceae; genus Pinus; species Pinus taeda. The sequence continues at coordinate 75,866 of APFE031719620.1, forward strand.
CAACTGCATTTTCAGTAACTTTCTCCTGATTATCAGTGTTGTCCTGGAGTATTGCTGTTTTGGAAGCGTTTTGAGGGGTGTTGTTTGAATTCTCTTTTAAGGGAGGGAATACTAGTGGCTGTTTCTATGAAGGGTGGTTCTTTGTTATATCCTCTACTGCCACTTCCTTTGGGTTTTGGCCTTTTCCCTCAGCAGGTTCTATTAAGGCAACTTTTTCTTTTATTTTCTTTGGCTGTTTAGTATCCTTTGTTTTGATAGGTTCTGGAACCTCTATGGTCCTACTTCTCAACTTATATTACTTGTGAACTTCATATACAACCACATCATAACCTTCTCTGAAGTCAAATGACTTGCCAGGTTTGGTTTGAAATTGTTTAATTTCTTGGGCTTCTTGGTCATCTTGAGTTAGAAAGACCTGTTGTTCACTGTCTAGGCCCATCAGGTTGATGTGGGGGTCTTCTATTGGTTCACAAGTGGTTGAGACCTCTGCATAATTTTCTTGAAATGGGGGTCTGATATTCTGATCAGGACCAGTCCTTCCATCATTTTGGTTTAGGTTTTTTCTAAAATTTGGATTCCTGGCTGTATTGCTCGTTTGCCCTTCCCAGGATGATTTTCTTTCAATGGTCTCTACCCGGTCTCCCAATCTGTCCATACCTTTGATGATTGCATCTAATTTTTGCTCAAATGTCGAAGGTTCTTCTTTGAAAGTTGTTCTTCTTTTTGTTCTCGCTCGATTTCGTTTGGCAATCAAGTTTGCTTCCACACTAACAACAATATTCTGCATGTCTGCTAAGTTTAGTGGAGCTCTTTCCCTTAATTGATATGCCATGTCTGATTCAAATCCATCAGGGAATTTGATCAAGGCCAAGTTAGGTGGGGGTCTAAGGTTTTGTGGTATGGCATTGTATGTATTATTAAACCTAGCACAATAATCTTGAACAGTCTCTTGTGGACTTCTTTTCAAATTGTCATACTCAGTTAAAATATGTAAAGTGTCTTTTTTATTTTCCCATCTGTTTAAGAATACTTGAAATAGGGCCTCGGGATCAGATATAGAATTTGGAGTAAGAGATCTAAACCAGGTCCTAACATCACCAGTTAGACTTTGGACAAAGATATTCATCCTTACTCCGTCATCATCAATTTCATAATTTTCAAAGTAGTCCTGCATCTTCTTGGTGTGCATTTGGGTTGTATAGGAACCAGTACCATCAAAATAAGTGATCTTACTTTGATACTCCTGAGGCAGAGCCCTGGATTTGTAGGTAATTGTAAGGGAGCATATCTATTGGCCATATTTGTAGGAATAACTGGGACACCAGGAATAAGTGGAACAACTGGAACAACACAAACAATAGTGGTACTGGGAGTAGTATTCACAGTAACTGGAGGGGTGGAAGAGGTGCTTGGAGAGGTAGATGGTGAACTTGGGGAAACAGGATTTGAACGAAATAAAACCTTAACAGGGGTTGGAACACAGCCTGGCTGAATTGTTTCAGGACTAGAATCAGCAAAGTGTTCTTGTTGCCCTTGTTTCCTAAGGATCTTAGGTATTAGATTGGGATTTTCAAAAATAGTTGGGGGATCTGGGTCAGGACTTGACCTTGTGTAACAAGTCTTTCTCTTTGGAGCCAACTTCTGAACCTCTTTTGGCGTTTTCTAGGAATAGCTGTGGTTTTTAGAAAGAGACTGATCAAACTTTGGAATAGCTGTCTGGAACTTAGGACTGGATGAAAATTGTCTGAAGCAAATTCTATATACTCCTGCAAATGCAAAGCAAAAGCATTTCCAAAGGCTTCCTGGCTGTCATTCATATTTTATCTTCAGTATTAAGGAGTAGACAACATTTTGAAAATAAGTTCGAGGTCCCCAGTGGAGTCGCTATTATGTTATCACTCAGGTTGTTCCCTTTGACTCCCAAGGGAATACGGCCGAGGTAACCACAAACCAATCTTTGGACTGCAGGTCCTAGCCTACCAACAGTCAGAGAGGGCTCTCTCTTTGAGATTTAGCTTTGTTTAAAGGGGGATTTTAGGCTAGTTATGGGTTTTATTTGTGTTTTGTTTGAGCTTTAGTGGGATGGTTGATCTTGATCAAACAGAGTTGACACACAAAGTATAAGAATTTCAAACCATTGGGCATGGGGTCATGGAGTCAGACTACTGGTGTGCTTTCTTGGTCACAAGGGGACTATGGAGTAGGATAGCTATACATGAAACAAAATTTAAGCGAAATAAGAATGAAATGAGGGCTAAGGAATGAGAGACAATTAAGAATCTCTGTTTCAACTTAACAGAGGGAAGGTGAATGAGCTCTATCTAGGGGAAGTCAAGAATTCCTAGATAACTGTCATGTATGGGTAAATTAGGGGAAATATGAGCCAGAAGGAATTCACATTTATATCTAATTAAGAGGAAAACATATAGAAACAACAGAAATTGAGCATAGAGTGCAATTAAGCAAATTCTAGGCTATTCATTTTTCCTGTTATTTAGACAATGATACAATAACGGTTAAACATGTACAATGAAATATAACGAGGAAACACTTATTGTTCCATGTAGCAGAACAAGAATTCCAAACTCACTCTTCAACCATTTAAACATAGCAAACAGTCATCCCTCCAATATGTTCCGCAGTCTTTGATTAAAGAAATTATTAGATATACAGTGTAATTATCTCATGAATCAATTCATCAACCCCCCCAATACATCTCTTTTACCAGTATATATAGGAGTTTTACAAAATATCCCACAGGGAAATATCTAGACATAAATATATCCATCTACTTCTGACAAAAATTAATAACGATTTATGGAAAAATAGCTTAGCAATAAGTGAGGCATTTAAAGCTCTTTACTCGTCGTGGCAATTGTCCTGTGTGCTGTTGACCCTTCAGCTCTGGCTGGCGGCGGGTGACCACCTCCCTGAAATGTTGTCTTGTAGCGCTATCTTGTGACACCTGTTCTGCGTTTTTGAATATTAGCGCGAATTTCGCCCTCTGTTAATTTAAATCTTATGGCAGCTGAGCTACATGCTACAATTCCCTTATGCAGTCGATAAATAAGAAGAGATTCAAATGATTTTAAAAATCTAAATTAGACTTTGCCACCAATCCTCAATTGGCAACTGATGTTTTCTTAACTTGTATAATGTTTCATCAACCTCGGTGTAGGTATAATAATTAGGACAAGCTGGAAAAATGTGTGCCACCTCATGCTCTATGTAAAACAAATTCTCCAGCTTGTCATATAAACTCTGCCCTGTGGGAGGGACTTCTTCTTCTGTGTTGCTCAATGATGCTGTTATTAGACTCTATATCAAGGCACTCAGCCTGTTTTCATACTGTTCCTGCTTTAATAGCCTTCCAACACTCGTGACCAGGTTGGGTAAACATTTGGTTTACAAATTTGTAAGTCTCTGTCTAAAGGCATTTACCTCTATTTGCATTTCCTGGCACTTCATTTCTATGGTTTGGACAAAATTCCTCATTGTCAGCACTTTCTTGGCTTTTATTATAGCCTCTATCCTATTCTGGATGTTTAGTACTGCCAGTTGGTCACTCGTACTAGTATTCAAAAAGCGAATTAACCGAGTAGCTTGTTCAGGCTTATTTGCTAGCAATGTTCTGGCTTTATGGGTTTCAAGTTGAGCCACAGTCATCAGTTCTACTTGGTCAAACATGGTTTGTATTCCTGTCCATTGTTCAGCCAGAGATTGGCCAATTTTATTCCACAAAATTGTTTTTATCTCAGTCAAGGTCCTATGGAGAGTGAGGTCTTTCTCCAAGGCCTTTATCTTATTTTACAGGGCCTTTACTTCCCTAGTTTTCTCAGCAACTGTCATTTTTGATTTATCATAACTAGCCTCAATCTTGGCTAGATTTTCTTTTGCTTCCTTCATCTCTGTCATTTGCAATTCAAGAGCTTTAATCTCATTCATCATGGTCTCCATGCTCAAGCTGGCCGCTTGCACTACTGCTGCTGTCGGATCTGCTGAAGTCGATGCACCTGCTGCTGAAGTTGAACCTGGGGGAGGTGCTGATGAAGTGACTACTGTTGAAGGAGCAATAATTGTCGGAGCTAGTACTATTGGAGCATTTTGTGATGGTTGAGGGGTCAACTCTGGCTGTTTCCCTCGTTGAGCTTCCTCCAATGCTTTCTCCATTTCCATTATCCTTTCATTCATCCTCATAAGTAGACTCACCACATCTTCTGCTTCTTGTTGCTGGGCTACTTCTGCAGTTTGAGGATGTATGGTGACTGGCAGCTTCATTTGTTTTCTTAATGCTGCTATGTATTCTTCCTTTTTCTTAATCAAGGCTTGTGTGCCTTTGGGATCTTTGGGATCATGTCCCAATTCTATGATGATCTCCTCCAAGGATTTTATCCTATTATCCTTGGCCAACGATGAGGCCTTTTCCAGCTCTAACTGGGCAGAAGTGTTGTATAGTGAGTTCTGCAATCTGTGGGCCAAAAGGGCCTTGTCTACCAATGTGGAATACACCATTTCTCCAGTCTGTTTATGCAATCCAATCTGATCAAGAGGATGTATATCTTTTGCTAGTACCTCCAAATTAGTTCTAATGTAATCTGCAGTTGATTGTGGATGCTGTGTAGGAGGCCTGAAGTGACTGAGTGTCGTCTTCCCTGCTTCTATATCATAGGCTACCATTAGCCTCTGCTGATTTGTTGGTGCCATCCTCATTAATTGGTTGTAAAGCTGGAACCTTATTGGTTCGTTCCTATCTTTAATCTCCGTGAATGCCTTCTTTATGTCTGAACTGCTTTGGGTCTGCTATTTGGGGGATGAAACCTCCTCACCTGGTTGTCTCTCTTGCTCCTGCTGAAAGGAGCTGGCCGATGTTTCCGAAATAGGAGGGATCTACTGCTTAGAAGTCCCCTCACCCATGATGTTTCTCATGGCCTCTTCAGTGATTTCCTCCTCGGCATAGGGTTTAGCCTCTGTCTTTTTTCTCCTTGCTGGTCCGTGAATGTCCCTGTGGGTGTCTCATCTGTTCTATCCCTCCTTTTACCGCTTTCCTCATTGTGAGGAGTTTGCAGCACAGGGATTTCAGGTCCTCCTGTTTGTGTTAAAGGGATTTTCTCTTGACCCTTTTCTGCATTTGAGGATGGCTGCTCCTCCATTGTGCTTTGTTGTTCAGAATGTTCAATTTCTTTGCCCTTCTCTGCTGATGATATGGCCTCTTTAGTAGGCTGCCTTGAAATAGCAGTTGATGCGCTTGCTCCCACTGGTTGAGGCTGTGTGAAGGTGACCTGTGCAACATAATCTAGGTCAATTCTTTTCTGAATTTCTTTCATGTCTCTCTCTAATTTTTCCTCTTCAGTGATCTCTTCATCATCTAAGGTGCCTTCTACCCATTCTAGTTGATTGGGATATTGTTCAACGTGGGGGAGTAGCTGGTGCACATATCTTGAAAGCCTATGTTTGATTCTTCTAAGGCTTATGAAGTGTTCAGGGTCATATGGTGCCCAATAGAAGCTCTGTTTCAACATGAGTTCTTGTCCTAGCATCTTGTCTGCAGCTTTCCATGCTTCTTCCATTTTGTTGAAAACAAAGGGACCTAATTGGTGTTTGATTTTAAGCTGTGCCTTCTTGTTTTTTCCATGGAAATGGGTTAAGTCTGTATGACTGAATTGCCTGAAATATTCCAAGGAAAAAAGTCTCATAGTGACATATCTTGGCAGCTTGTAGGGAGATAACACGCACCCATAAATTCTGATTATTGTGTGGTTTTGGTAGAAATACTAATCACCAATGTTGTAGCCTTTAGAAAGATGTAGGATCCTTTGCATTTCAACAGTAAGCCTGGTAGGAGGAGTCAGTATCAACAGGAAAGTAGCAGGGTAAATGAATAGGTAAATAAACTCACAATATGTGTATGGAGAATGGTGGACTTCATGGAAAACTGAGGTCCAATAAACAACTGATCTCCTCTCTCCCTTTGGGTCTAATCTTCTGAGCGAGATCTTGAAACTATCTGGGTGATAGTAGAGAAGCAAGTGGTATATATAAGAAGTGTATTTAAACAATCTTTCTCTCTCCATCATCATGAATTGCTCATGTATTTTGTTTGCTATGAATGTGGCATAGTCATACATGACAGTAGGGGGCTGCCCTCGGGTGAATATGGTTAGGAGAAAGAATACAGTCTCATCCACAAATTCTCCTGTTTTGCATCCCAGGATGTATGAAATCATGTCCACCATGAGTTGGCCTGTTTCATTAATTGAAACCTGATGATAGGGAGGAGGATGATCATATTGGCACTCTGGCTTCATAAATAGCTGGCCAACTCTTGATATCTTTGCATTGGAGAGCCTTGCACCCTGATCCACCAAGAGTTTCATTGTGAGGGGAACCAGAGTCTGAGGAGGCTCAAAGTTCAACATCTCATTTATAGCTTGAGGAGTGATATGGAAGAGCACAGACCCATCTAGCCTGAGAATTTCCCTCAGAGTGGGTTCATAGTGTGCATGGCATAGGTGAATGAAATCAGGTAGCACATTGACTTACGACAAGTAATAGTGGGGCATGCTGGATTGCCAAATCCCCAAAATATCAGTGTTATTCCTGTGATTGTGTTTGAATTGGCCCACAGCTTTGAGGTGAGTAGTAAGGCCCATCATATCTCTGATCTGAAAGTCTCTGTCTGCTAATGGTAGGCACTCTAAGTCCATATGTGGAGCATTTAAAGGAGCAATGTTGAAGGCTACTAGAGTCTCCATATCTAATAGTGCTGGTATGGATGACAATGTAGGTGTCAAACAACAATAGGAAATGGAATGTAAGCTCAGAGGGTATTATCAATAGTCTGAAACTGATTTTCCTTCCCAAACCGATTTTTGTGTATTCAGCTTACGATGAATGATGGATTTACAGCCCTTTGACTGGGTTCTTCACACAGAATTGTTGAATTGCAGGTTCTATGGACTGAGCGCTGAGGGAAGTGGAGCTGGATTTTGCCCAAAGGGGCACAAGTCTACAAAGGAAAAGGGAAATTGAGGGTTTCCCTTTTGGAAAATAGGTTTCACTTGACCGAAATAGGGAGCTTAGCTGAATTAGCTCCAAATTTGAGTGATTCGTGGAGTTTTGTGAGTGGATATAGATGAACGCAATGTTGGAATAGCTCATTTGTAGAGGAGATTAATTGAAATTTGCAAGATTTTTGTGCATTACCAGCTCAAATAAGAAATGTTGAGCAGGGGAGGATTGGTGGGAATGTTAAGGGAAAACAATGTAGGTACCTTCGGCAATTTTGAACAGAGAAGAGAAAAACAGGGCTTTCAGGTGAAATGTGGATAAATACCCCTTTACAGGGCGCTGAGAGCACTTGGACAGGTACAGGTTGAGCTGCGGAGCACTGTTGCAGAGCTGGATTGCAGGTTGACAGTCTGTAGAAGCTCCGGGAGTGTAAAATAGTGGAAAAACGCATGCACGTTGTTTACACAATGAACACAAAAAAAACCAAAATAGTCGTTTTCCCGATTTTAACCGAATTTTGGAAATTTGTCGCTTTTTGGCGCTTTCCTTGGATGACGTCATCATGACGTATTTTTTGTTGGGTAGCGGGTACGGAGATGACGTGGTCGTTGACGTGGATGATGATGTTAGCATGACACAGTGGCAGAGTGATGACATCAACGGGTGACATGGTGTAGGTATAGTATAGTGGCAGGCGACGTGGCGACAATGTGGTGGCAATGTCATACAGTGACATAAGCGACAGGGTAGGGAGGTAAGCGGTTTGCGTCGGATTGCTTTTGGAACAAGAGCGGTATGCATCAGGGGCAGCACGATGCAATAGGCGGTCGACAACTGTCTCGATGTACGACGGTGAAACCGTCGACCATCGGGTACTATCGTACCACCATGAAGGAGCGCTTGATATGCGTGAGGGCCGTCAGATCTGGGAGAGCTGATCCTACGGTGGATGGCAAGGCAAAATGCTCGGGGTTTAGCAGAACAGTGTGCCCAATAATCGCAATTTTTTTATGGTTGCGGGTGGGTTAAAACCTTATGTTTTGAGTTAAACGCGCTCATGATTTGGCTGTTTTATCAACCGAATGTTAATAAAATCCCAATAATGTGTGCGGGGGGGTGGCTAAACATAGTTATTTATCTAACGGGGTGGTAAATAAATTCTATGGGTAGGTGGACGTGGATAGGCTAATACTAGATCCCAAACGAACCTAATATTTCCCAACTTTGGTTATTAGGCTATAGTTTCCATGGGAATGAATATTTAGTATTTTGGGGTTTTTTATATATTTTTTTGTAGAAATAGGGACGGGAGAGTAGTTAGGGAGCTACATAGTAGAATTAGGAGTTAATATGACTTGGTGAAGTGGAAATGTAAGGGAAATGATGTCAAGTTCAAGATCTGGAACTTAGATATGTGATTTGAATAGGATATGGGGAAAAGATTTTACACAAGAAATGTGGCTTCTTTTCAGCAAGTCAACTTGGTTCTCAACCAGAATGGAGTGGAAATGGACTTTTTGGGCAGATCCCAAAGTCCCTGAGGGGATGTTAGTGAATGATTTTTTTGAGGGGATGAAGGGGGAGTTAGACATGCTTCCAAACCTTGCCATCAAATAGCGCCTTGGAACTCTGGTTCCAATGAGATGAGCTTTCTTTTTTTAGGTCAACCCTGAAGGTGATCTCGCTTCTGCAACCCCATGCTACCTACCCAGCCTAATACACCTAGCATTTTTTGTTTATTCAGGAAGGGTGCACTTAGACTTGCAAACCTTGACTGCCTTTTAGCTTTACAACTACTCTCCTATTTAGAAACTACCCTTATTTCTTCCAAGGGCCCAGATTAAGCAGTTGGGCTCCTTAATTCTCTACCTAGCTAATGATCTGCCAAGTTTAAACAATTTGGACAGATTTTCTTTCTCTATCTTCTAAAACAAGCAATTTAAACCTAGGGAGGCCAGGATTAAGTTGTTTGGCCCTCCCTTAACTGTGAAATCCTTCAAAAATGGAACTTTTGCAGCATGAAAAGGATGAACATTTTTGGCACTTCCACTGTCAATCATGAAAAATGAAACCTATTGGTATAGGAAGCTATCAGTGGCTCCACTTGGGGGTGGCCTTTCCTTGTGAAAGGCCAAGAACAGCAGGTTGGACTGCCTTAATCTCTTAGTTGTTGCTGCACTCTGAAATTTTTCTTCTTCTCAATGCCTTTGACTGAATTCTTATAAGCTAATATGCAGTATCTTTTTTTTTTTTTTAGCTGATTCGCAGAGAAATTACAGCTCTGCTTGCCTTTTGGGTGCTTGTGGTCATGTTGAAATCTGCTTGGGAACTTCTTTTGGATTTATTTCAAACAACAAAGATCTAAAATGGAGCTTTCTTTGATCTTTCCTTCAAAATTTGCTGCGTTATTCCCTCTTATCGGCCTGCTATAAAAGTGAAAACTAAGTGTTGGAAATATAAAATATTAATGTACAAATAATATACAGAGTTGTGTTGTATCTAGATGGGGTCATGATAATGCTTCAACATGCAGCCATTAACAGGGCCTTCCTCAGCTGTGCTACCATCCAAATTCTTTAGAAAATATGTGTTATTGCCCTGAACATCAGAAATAACAACGAGGCCTCTCCAAAGGAAATCGAACTTGCCATGCTTTCCTTTGTCCTCCCTTCTTGAATCCCATCTTAAGACTTTGTTGCCCATGAAGAAATCCTCAGCTTTTGTTCTTTTGTTAAACATTTTCTTGAGCTTTTCTTGTAAAACTTGAGCTCTGTCATACACTTGCTCTCTTGTTTGCTGCAAATGGATGGTTCGGTTTATCCTCCTTTGGATATCATTGGGCTTAGCCTGAATTTCTTGCAGCAACTTGATAATAGGGACTCCCAAAGAAGAAGGGAAATTAGCCTCCATGCCATAGACTAACTCATATGGGCTCATCCTAATGGATCTCTTAGTTGTCAATCTATCAACCCATAGTGCATTTGTGAGCTTTTTGTGCCAATTCTTTCTATTTTCCTCTAAGACTTTCTTGATGATATTGATTAGGCTTTTGTTGGATGACTCTGCTAGGCCATTACCTTGAGGGTAATAGGCTGTGGAGTGACCTAAGGTGATGTGAAATTCATGGCAAAAATTGATCATTCTCTTGGATTTGAAGGCAACAACATTGTCTATGATGATTTTTTCAGGGCAGCCAAATCTAGACAGAATATTGGTTTCAAGGAATTGGATAATGGTGGAGTCATTGGCTTGCCTACATGGGATAGCTTCAATCCACTTGGTGAAATAATATGTGGCCATTAGAATCCACTTATGTTGGCCTAATGATGGTGGGTGGATTTCTCCAATGAATTCAAGACCCCATTGTTGAAAGGGTTTCTCTGTTGAAATGGGCTTAAGGGGCAAGGGCAGAAGCTTTCTTTTTCCTTCAAAGACTTGGCATTTGTGGCATGAAACCGCAAAATTTTTGACATCTGCAAACAATGAAGGCCAATAGAAACCAGCCTTTAGTATCTTATCAACAGTGGATTTCCAATATAGGTGCCCTTCACAGACTCCTGCATGGAATTCTTTGTTAAACACACATGGTTAGCGAAAACAATAGGAAAAATAAATCATGCAGTACATTTTTTATTCACAAATGATGTATATTTATGGTACATTATGTGACCGTTGGGATTCACATCCCAAGGTCTCTTGGACTACTTAGTCTCTTTAGCTTCCACACTAACCCATTTAGGATTAGGT
>APFE031719620.1:89559-134378 GCA_000404065.3 Pinus taeda
ACTAGTTTTATGACAGTGCTTACATGGATGAAGATCAAAGCAATGATCTTTCAGATGGCCAACTCGGTCACAGTGTTGGCATTTCACAATCTGTTGTTGTTGTTGTTGTTGTGGAAGAGGGGCAGAGTCTGGAACAACTGGTGGTGAACTGTCATGAATGAATCCAGCACTTTGAAACTAAATGGGTTTTGAGTAGTCTGGGATATGAAAGGACAAGTCCTTGTCATAACCAAGACCGGTTTTGTGCTTGTTGTGGACAAGCTGTTCCCAAGGTCTGGTGATGGGCTTGGGAAGTGCAGACTGAGTTTCTGCATCTGCATGTACAACTGTTGCATTATTAACTTGCTGTTTATGGGTGGTTGTCTCAATGTTCTGAACAAAAACAAGTTCAAAATGATGTCTATTTTGATGTAGCTCTTCTTGATGTAGCTGTGATTCAAGCTGCAAAAAATCGATCTTTTCTTGTGCATTTTGCAAATAAGTTTGAATGTCAGTGAGAAAATCCTTGCTGATTTTGACTGTATTATCCATAGTAGAGAGTATTAGATTGTCCACTAACTCTAATATTGCACTAATTGGAGCCATTTTTAATCCTCAAAAAATAGTAAAACAATGAGGAAAAGATGGACACCAATTGCTCTTCAAATCAATCAGCTTGCAATAGATTCAGCACACAGAATGGTGATATTCGGAAAACAGACTCCTCACTCAAAAACGAATTTTCTTCAATTCACAATCCATAAAGAGTCCCAACTATTTAAGGTAGCCTTCAAGACTGGTAGAAATTGGTCCCAAGTGAATATAAAAATAATAAAGCAGATATATTTCCCTTGCCAAAACCCCGCAACTTCTATACAAAGAGATGAAGCACTTCATATGAACAGCTCCATAATCTCTTAGGGTAAAACGGATTTCCTAGAAATCCTTGAAGCACATTACATACATTCAATTTAACTAATTACCGAGCTCCCGCTTCAATCAACGTTATTCACATTCCATAATCTCATGAACTTTTCAACCTCCAGCCTCGATCAGTCTTCTAGAGCAGAAGGGTTATTTTACAACGACAAAGTGTTTGTTTAGCCAATAAATTTGGGAAAAAACATCATGTTATGAAAATACAATCATTCAAATGTCTTAATAATGGCGCTGCCCCTTTTATTGCTTGAAGGGTTTCCATGGACTCAATGTGGACTATGGTAACTTGAAGCAAAGGAAAACATGGCACCGATATTGGACAGGCATGGCTGCATCAATGACTCCGAGCCTCCATGTGACTTCCTTGAAATTGTGAACTGAATAAAGGCGTGAACAACCCACTTTTAAGCGTGAGCAATAATAAAACGCCTCAAACCTGGGCTATCTGGAATGAAAACTTTCAGGGAGTTGCATGAAGCATTAAAGGATCTGAGAAAACCATGCGGTGCTGAGAAAACCATGCGGTGCTTATTGATGGGCTAAGCCATGGTTACACTAAAAAAATGAAATACATACTCCAGGCTCATAAATAGAAAGCAAGACTTGAAGTAGAAAGATGGCATGCTCCATCAGCTACAGGTAAGCATGCCCATTTGCCAACCTACATGACATATAATAGTCTTGGTGTCCATTACAGCATGAAGACAGCTGAAATGTATTAAAGCTTTTCTGAGGGATCTCGCGATGGACCAAATGATTTTACAACTTTTACTTTGAATAATAAGAACAGGTGCAGTCAATTTGGGTGTAACAATCAAAACAAAGACCGTAAACTCACAAGGATTTTCATGAGAACAACCATCTTGGCCACTGATAAAGCCAGAACTCCACTTACTGATTAATACTGTGTCGCTTCCACAAATTCTCTCAGACTCGAAACAACCATAAGCAACTCGGTCTTGAACGCAGAGAACGATATTGCTACCACATCACAAAATTCTTAATCAGAAAATCCATCAGTCAGTCCATTGAGCTCCGCGGGCTGTGGATTTATGTTTTGTTGTTCATTATTGGAAACATGTGACCCTGCCGCCACCACTGATGTTTCACAAATTCTCTTCTCACTGAAATTTCACGAATAAGACGCAGCAAAAATTTGATCCTGATTATTGAAACCATCCACTTCAAATCTTCAAGCACCTGCAACTCGTTACATAAATCACGATTCACCACCATTTTTGTTGGCAATATTCCATGGCCTTCATACAGGGAATGGATGGCAGAGGAGTATTGGAAATGACAATCTTCCACAATCACGCTCTTCTCAATTTAAAATCCTCATTGAGAGTGGCAAAGACTCAATGCACAAAGATGCTCCCAACCAATGCTCACAATCAACTCCAAGGGATTTGAATTATGGCAAAGGGACATAGAATAATGGCAAGGAAAAAAATGAGAATAATGGTAGGAGTTACTTGCAGAAAAAGCTAATTCGAGAGTTGGCTCTGAAATCTGATATGAAAAGAGGCTCTAAAATCTCGTTCCTCCGGTTTGTTAGCATTCAAATCCAGCGTTCACTCAATTTCAATGAACGGCAGCAGGAGAGAAAATCGAGCTTCAAAGTAGTTCACAATTTGTCAACCTTTTCACCTTCCAAACGTAAATCCAGATCCAACATATATACAACGTTTAGAAAAACGCAAAGAACGCTACTACCACGTCAGGGAGGTGTCAGTGCTGCAATATGGGCAGAAAATAGGAGTTACAAGAGAATCCAGCAGCGTGAAGAGGGCAGCGTATGGAGGCCCAACAGTCTAAATTCATAGTCTTGTCAGGGAATATTGGTAAATCGCAGCGACTTTGATAGGTTGCAGGTAGGAATACAATGCCTAGTTGCAGATTTGATGCGCTCAGCTAATAAAATAAATGGTCAGGTAATGAAGACTAGGCCAACACTATTCAAGGCAACTCAGATCAGTTGCTTAGGGAAAACACACCACACATCATGGCTCTGATACCATGTTAAACACACATGGTTAGCGAAAATAATAGGAAAAATAAATCATGCAGTACATTTTTTATTCACAAATGATGTATATTTATGGTACATTATATGACCGTTGGGATTCACATCCCAAGGTCTCTTGGACTACTTAGTCTCTTTAGCTTCCACACTAACCCATTTAGGATTAGGTGTCCAACATTCTTTCATAACACTGTCAGTTTCATCTAAATTTAAACAGTTCAGCAAAATTCCTTCATGGTTTTTCCAAAACAGGGCACCATCTAAGACACAAAACTTTGATGCTTTCATTTTTAGAAATCTCTTTTTGGTTCTGGACAACCCTGGGGGAGTACACAGGTTTAAAAATATAAAACAAATATCAACATACCATGGGGATTATAAAAAAACTTCACTGATCTGTGGAGTCGCCAGCTCCTTTTGATTGTCCAGTTCATTTATATCTAAGGCTTGAAAATTGGTTTCGGACATCAGTTTGGCTAAACCTTGTCCCTTTATAAGCTTGGTGGGTTTTATCTCAATGTCATATTCTAGAATGCTGGCAACCCACTGGCCTCTTTTGGCTTCTAATTCCTCTTGGGTTAATATGTCTTTTACAACAGAGTTCGGGACATAAGCAATCACATGGGAGTATAAAATGTAAATTTTGAAGTCTTTGATGGCCTTAACCAGGGCATACGCCTGCTTTTCCATGATTTGATACTTCAAGGGGGCATCCCTAAGGGATTGGCTGAAAAAGAAATGGGCTTTTCATTTCCTTGGTGGTCCTTTTGTAAGAGGACATCGGCGATGGAATGTTCAGATGCAAATGAAAAAATGATGAAATCCTTATCAAATTGTGGACTTGTGAGGGCTGGTGCTCGTGTTAATGCAGTTTTTATGCCCTCAAATGCTTGCTTGGCTTCTAAAGTCCATTTTACCTTGGAGTCTTTCTTGAGCATATTGCTCAGCAACCTTATCAGCTCAGCCAAGTTTGGGATAAATCTTCTTAGGAAATTGATCTTTCCCAAGAAAGCTTGCAATTCTTTGATGTTTCGTGGATAAGGGATTTGTAGAATGGCTTGAATCCTTTCGGGATCAATTCTAATCCCATTTTTAGAAATGATTTGGCCAAGGAGTTTACCTTCTTCTAGACCAAACAGGGATTTCTTAGGGTTTAAAGATATGCCATATTTCCTATAGGTTAGGAATATTTGCCTTAGGTGCTTCAGGTGTTCCTGATCGGATTTTGAGAAAGGAGTAAGGTCATCATGGTAGACAACCAAGAAATCATGGATTTCCTTGGTGAAAGCAATGTCCATGGCCCTTTGAAAGGTTGCACCTACATTTTTGAGCCCAAAAGGCATTTTGACATATTTGAAGGTTCCCCACAGTGTGGTAAAGGGTGTCTTGTTCTGGTCATCCGGGTGAACTAATATCTGATTGAAACCTGAGAAGCCATCGAGTAATGAAATTCTTGAGGACCCCACTACTCTTTGTAGAATATGGTCCATTTTGGGCAAAGGATAGTGGTCTTTTAAAGAGACTTGGTTTAAGTTTCTTAGGTCTACACACAGTCTGATTTTACCTGATTTTTTCCTTGTGGGAACCAGATTGGATGCCCATTCAGAAAATCTGATGAGTGCTACGATACCTGCTTCAAACTTTTTCTTCACTTCCTTTTCAATGAGGGGAAGAAGCATAGGGTTAATTCTTCTCAGTTTCTGCTTAAATGTCTTTTGGTTTGGTTTTAAAGGAATAGTATGTTGAATAACTGAGGTATCATAGGACTTTAAGTCCTCATAACTCCAAGCAAATACATCTTGGAACTCTTTGAACAGATCCACATACTTTGTTTTTTGATCAGGTGGTAGATTTTTGGACAGTTTAATGACTTTGGGCGTCTCTGCTGTCCCAATATTGCAGTCTTCAATGGCAGTATTTGAGGGTTGCATTTTTGGCTTCTTGGGGATGTAATTTTCATCAAACATGTCTTCTAATGGAGTTAGGCCAACGGGCAGGAAGTTGTCTTTTAAATCAATGATTTTAGCCTCTGTTCTGGCTATCTCCTCCAAATGCATCTATTTCAACTCTTCTATATTTTCTTGGTCAAAGATAGTTGGGCATAATATCTGTTTTGCTGCTTCAGCTGTTGGAGTTTGCTGACTTTGGATTGCTATTTGTTATTGGTGGAGATCCATGACATCCTCATCTATATTCATGTATGAAAACTCCTGCTGTAAGGTGAGGAAATTATTAATTTGTACATCATTTTCAAACACTTGCCAGTCTTTGATATTGTTAGGGATAGCCGGCCTGTGCTTTATCTCAGTAGTGAAATAGTGATTGGGGCCAAAAGGCAACTTGCAGGTGCTAGCAAAGGTGGCTAGGCTATGCACATGTATGTTGTGGTTTTTGGAAATCTTAGTAAGCTGGAATTCGGTGAAGGAATCGAGTATGTCTGTGGCAGCAGACCTATAAGCTCTTAACCTATTTTCATTGGTGACAAAGATGCCTTTCACCTGTTGTATGATCAGGTCAGAGTCTCCTAGAATTGAAACTCTTGTGGCTCCCAGGGATTTGATCAGTTTAAGGCCTAAGAGGAGGGCTTCGTATTCTGCCATATTGTTGGTACATCTGAAATTTAGTCTGTAGGCATGACCCTCTACATGGTTGTTATGTGTATTGTGAATGCATACTCCTGCCCCTGCTCCTAACTTATTAACTAAACCATCAATCTCTAAATACCATGTGATTTCTTGCTTGTGGCCAGTATCAAGAGTTTCAGTCATTTTAGGATTGGGCAGACCCAAGTTTTATATTTGAGGAATTTGTTCTTGTATACTAGTTGCACTGCTTGCTCTGACACTCTCATGAGTATGGGTAAGCAATTCCTCACTCATGTTTATCTCCTGTTCTAAAGTCAAAGGCTTATTGTCAATTGGAGGAGATCTTTCATCATTAAATAAAATAAAAGAGTCCATATCAGAATGGATTGAGTAAATGGGGAAGTTTTGAGGCTTTTCATCACTACTCACCACATATTTCATCAAAGTTTCTCTGTACAGTCTCTTTGGTTTCCCAAAGACTGAAATAGTGACGTAGGACATGTCTAATTGCAAAGATCCCTGGAGTTTGGCCCGCCAAGATCTTGATAACAACATGCCGTATTTTGGTGGAATGTCAACTACCACCACATCCATCAGGATTGTTTTGTTTGGGTATTGGACTAAAGAGACACAAAAATCTTTGATTAGGCCTAAACACTTGACTTGACTGGAACCAAATGAGAATAGATCTTTTTTGGTCTTGTGATATCCAAATTTAGTTTCTCCATTACAGATTTGGGCATTAAGTTGTGTGAAGCTCCTGAATCAAACATTGCATTGTGTAAGACTTTATCATGGATATGTAAACTGACGTAAAAGGGTAGGAAACCCCCATTTACTGTTTTTCCATCGACTTCTGGACCAAAAAGTAACTCAGGTGTATCATCTATGACATTAACATCGTCCCTATTTTCTGGTATTTGCAGTGACCTTTTGATTTGCTATTTGTATACATCATGTTTAGCGAGCTCAGAGAAAGGGATAGATATTTTTAACTTGGCTATTTCAGCCTCTAAATCAAATGGTTTTTCTGATTGGGTTTTAGTATTGCAACTGCTAGATTTTGCTTTTTCAACTGCGTTTTCAGCAAGTTTCTCCTGATTATCAGTGTTGTCCTGGAGTATTGCTGTTTTGGAAGCATTTTAAGGGGTGATCTTTGAATTCTCTTTTAAGGGAGGGGATACTAGTGGATGTTTGTATGAAGGGTGGTTCTCTGTTATATCCTCTACTGCCACTTCCTTTGGGTTTTGGCCTTTTCCCTCAGTAGGTTCTATTAAGGCAGCGTTTTATTTTATTTTCTTTGGCTATTTAATATCCTTTGTTTTGACAGGTTCTGGCACCTCTATGGTCCTACTTATCAACTTATATTGCTTGTGAACTTCATATACAACCGCATCATAACCTTCTCTGAAGTCAAATGACTTGCCAAATTTGGTTTGAAATTGTTTAATTTCTTGGGCTTCTTGGTCATCTTGAGTTAGAAAGACATGCTGTTCATTGTCTAGGCCCGTCAGGTTGATGTGGGGGCCTTCTGTTGGTTCAACTGTGGTTGAGACCTCTGCATAATTTTCTTGAAATGGGGGTCTGATATTTTGATCAGGACCAGTCCTTCCAGCATTTTGATTAAGGTTTTTTCTAAAATTAGGATTCCTGGCTGTATTGCTCATTTGCCCTTCCCAGGATGATTTTCTTTCAATGGTCTCTACCCGGTCTCCCAATCTGTCAATACCTTTGATGATTGCATCTAATTTTTGCTGAAATGCCGAAGGTTCTTCTTTTAAAGTTGTTCTTCTTTCTGTTCTCGCTCGATTTCATTTGGCAATCAAGTTTGCTTCCACACTAACAACGATATTCTGCATATATGCTAAGTTTAGTGGAGCTCTTTCCCTTAATTGATATGCCATGTCTGATTCAAATCCATCAGGGAATTTGATCAAGGCCAAGTCAGGTGGGGGTCTATGGTTTTGTGGTATGGCATTGTATGTATTATTAAACCTAGCACAATAATCCTGAATAGTCTCTTGTGGACCTATTTTCAAATTGTCATACTCAGTTAAAATATGTAAAGGGTCTTTTTCCTTTTCCCATCTATTTAAGAAGACTTGACATAGGGCCTCGGGATCAGCTATAGAATTTGGAGTAAGATATCTAAACCAAGTCCTAACATCACCAGTTAGACTTTGGACAAAGATCTTCATCCTTACTCCATCATCATCAATTTCATAATTTTCAAAATAGTCCTGCATCTTCTTGGTGTGCATTTGGGCCGTAGAGGAACCAATACCCTCAAAATAAGTGATCTTACTTTGATACTCCTGAGGTAGAGCCCCTGGATTTGTAGGTAATTGTAAGGGAGCATATCTATTGGCCATATTTGTAGGAACAACTGGGACAATAGGAATAAGTGGAACAACTGGAACAGCACAAACAACAGTGGTACTGGGAGTAGTATTCATAGTAACTGGAGGGGTGGAAGAGGTGCTTGGAGAGCTAGATGGTGAACTTGGGGAAACATGATTTGAACGAAATAAAATCGTAACAGGGGTTTGAACACAACCTGGCTGAATTGTTTCAAGACTAGAATCAACAAAGTGTTATTGTTGCCCTTGTTTCCTAAGGATCTTAGGTATTAGATTGGGATTTTCAAAAACAGCTGGGGGATTTGGGTTAGGATTTGACCTTGTGTAATGAATCTTTCTCTTTGGAGCTAGCTTCTGAACCTGTTTTGGCGTTTTCTAGCAATAGCTGTGGTTTTTAGAAAGAGACTGATCAAACTTTGGAACAACTGTTTGGAACTTAGGATTGGATAAAAATTGTCTGAAGCAACTTCTATATACTCCTGCAAATGAAAAGCAAAAGCATTTCCAAAGGCTTCCTAGCTGTCATTCAGATTTTATCTTCAGTATTAAGGAGTAGACAACAGTTTGAAAATAAGTTCGAGGTCCCCAGTGGAGTCGCCATTATGTTATCACTCAGGTTGTTCCCTTTGACTCCCAAGGGAATACAGCCGAGGTAACCACAAACCAATCTTTGGACTGCAGGTCGTAGCCTATCAACAGTCAGAGAGGGCTCTCTCTTTGAGATTTAGCTTTGTTTAAAGGGGGATTTTAGGCCAGTTATGGGTTTTCTTTGTGTTTTGTTTGAGCTTTGGTGGGATGGTTGATCTTGATCAAACAGAGTTAACACAAAAAGTATAAGAATTTCAAACCATTGGGCATGGGGTCATGGAGTCAGACTGCTGGTGTGCTTTCTTGGTCACAAGGGGACTATGGAGTAGGATAGCTATACATGATTTTTTTTTTGGGCGAAATAAGAATGAAATGATGGCTAAGGAATGAGAGGAAATTAAGAATCTCTCTTTCAACTTAACAGAGGGAAGGTGAATGAGCTCTATCTGGGAGCAGTCAAGAATGCCTAGATAACTATAATGTATGGGTAAATTAGGGGAAATATGAGCTAGAAGGAATTCACATTTATATCTAATTCGGAGGAAAACATATAGAAACAACAGAAATTGAGCATAGAGTGCAATTAAGCAAATTCTAGGCTATTCATTTTTCCTGTTATTTAGACAATGATACAATAATGGTTAAACATGTACAATGAAATATAAAAAGGAAACACTTATTGTTCCATGTAGCAGCACAAGAATTCCATAGTCACTCTTCAACCATTTAAACACAACAAACAATCATCCCTCCAATCTGTTCCGCAGTCTTTGATTAAAGAAATTATTAGATATACAGTGCAATTCTCTCATGAATCGATTCATCAAACCCCCTAATACATCTCTTTTACCAATATATATAGGATTTTTACAAAATATCCCACAGGGAAATATCTGGACATTAATATATCCATCTACTTCTGACAAAAATTAATAACAATTTATGGAAAAATCGCACAACAATAAGTGAGGCATTTAAAGCTCTTTACTCGTCATGGTAGGTGTCCTATGTGTTGTTGAACCTTCGGCTCTGGTTGGCGGCGGGTGACCACCTCCCTGAAATGTTGTCCTGTAGCGCTATCCTGTGACACCTGTTCTGCGTTTTTGAATATCAGCGCGAATTTCGCCCTCTGTTAATTTAAACCTTATGGCAGCTGAGCTACATGCTACAATTCCCTTATGCAGTCAATAAATAAGAAGAGATTCAAATGATTTTAAAAATCTGAAGCACACTTTGCCACCAATCCTCAATTGGCAACTGATGTTTTCTTAAATTGTATAATGTTTCATCAACCTCGGTGTAGGTATAATAATCAGGCCAAGCTGGAAAAATGTGTGCCACCTCATGCTCTATGTAAAACAAATTCTCCAGCTTGTCATATAAACTCTGCCCTGTGGGAGGGACTACTTCTTTTGTGTTGCTGGATGATGCTGTTATTTGATTCTCTATAAAGGTAGTCAGCCTGTTTGCATACTGATCCTGCTTTAATAGCCTTCCAGCACTGGTGACCAGGTTGGGTAAACCTTTTGTTTGCAAATTTGCAAGTCTCTGTCTAAAGGCATTTACCTCTATCTGAATTTCTTGGCACTTCCTTTCTATGGTTTGGATAAAATTCCTCATTGTCAGCACTTTCTTGGCTTTTATTATAGCCTCTGTCCTATTCTGGATGTTTAGTACTGCCAGTTGGTCACCAGTACTAGTATTCAAAAAGTGAATTAACTGAGTAGCTTGTTTAGGCTTATTTGCTAGAAATGTTCTGGCTTTATGGGTTTCAAGCTGAGCCACAGTCATCAGTTCTACTTGGTCAAACATGGTTTTTATTCCTGTCCATTGTTTAGCCAGAGATTGGCCAATTTTATTCCACAAAATTGTTTTTATCTCAGTCAAGTCCTATGGAGAGTGAGGTATTTCTCCAAGGCCTTTATCTTATTTTCCAGGGCCTTTACTTCCCTGGTTTTCTCAACAACTGTCATTTTTGATTTATCATAACTAGCCTCAATATTGGCTAGCTTTTCTTTTGTTTCCTTCATCTCTCTCATTTGCAATTCAAGAGCTTTAATCCCACTCATCATGGTCTCCATGCTCAAGCTGGCCTCTTGCACTGCTGCTGCTGTCGAATCTGCTGAAGTCAATGCACCTACTGCTGAAGTTGAACCTAGGGGAGGTGCTGATGAAGTGACTGCTGTTGAAGGAGTAGTAATTTTTGGAGCTAGTACTATTGGAGCATTTTGTGATGGTTGAGGGGTCAACTCTGGCTATTTCCCTCATTGAGCTTCCTCCAATTCTTTCTCCATTTCCATTATCCTTTCATTCATCCTCATAAGTAGACTCACCACATCTTTTGCTTCTTGTTGATGGGCTACTTTTGCAGTTTGAGGATGTATGGTGACTGGCAGCTTCATTTGTTTTCTTAATGCTGCTATGTCTTCTTCCTTTTTCTTAATCAAGGCTTGTGTGCCTTTGGGATCTTTGGGATCATGTCCCAATTCTATGATGATCTCCTCCAAGGATTTTATCCTATTATCCTTGGCCAACGATGAGGCCTTTTCCAACTCTAACTGGGCAGAAGTGTTGTATAGTGAGTTCTGCAATCTGTGGGCCAAAAGAGCCTTGTCTGCCAATGTGGAATACACCATTTCTCCAGTCTGTTTATGCAATTCAATCTGGTCAAGAGGATGTATATCTTTTGCTAGTACCTCCAAATTAGTTCTAATGTAATCTGTAGCTGATTTTGGCTGCTGCGTAGTAGGCCTGAAGTGACTGAGTGTCATCTTCCTTGCTTTTATATCATAGGCTGCCATTAGCCTCTGCTGATTTGTTGGTGCCATTCTCATTAATTGGTTGTAAAGATGGAACCTTATTGGTTCGTTCCTAGCTTTAATCTCAGTGAATGCCTTCTTTATGTCCGAACTGCTTTGGGTCTGCTGTTTGGGGGATGAAACCTCCCCACGTGGTTGTCTCTCTTGCTCCTGTTGAAAGGAGCTGGACGATGTTTCCAAAATAGGAGGGATCTATTGCTCAGAAGTCCCCTCACCCATGATGTTTCTCATGGCCTCTTCAATGATTTCCTCCTCGGCATAGGGGTTTAGCCTCTGCCTTTTTTCTCCTTGCTGGTCCATGAATGTCCTTGTGGGTGTCTCATCTGTTATATCCCTCTTTTTACCTCTTTCCTCATTGTGAGGAGTTTGCAGCACAGGGATTTCAGGTCCTCCTGTTTGTGTTAAAGGGCTTTGCTCTTAACCCTTTTCTGCATTTGAGGATGGCTGCTCCTCCATTGTGCTTTGTTGTTCAGAATGTTCAATTTCTTTGCCCTTTTCTGCTGATGATCTGGCCTCTTTAGTAGGCTGCCTTGAAGTAGCAGTTGATGCGCTTGCTCCCACTGGTTGAGGCTGTGTGAAGATGACCTGTGCAACATAATCCAGGTCAATTCTTTTCTCAATTTCTTTCATGTCTCTCTCTAATTTTTTTTCTTCAGTGAGCTCTTCATCGTCTAAGGTGCCTTCTACCCATTCTAGTTGATTGGCATATTGTTCAACGTGGGGGAGTAGCTGGTGCACATATCTTGAAAGCCTAT
Organism: Pinus taeda; assembly: GCA_000404065.3. Taxonomy (NCBI): domain Eukaryota; kingdom Viridiplantae; phylum Streptophyta; class Pinopsida; order Pinales; family Pinaceae; genus Pinus; species Pinus taeda. The sequence goes on from APFE031719620.1 coordinate 101,611, forward strand.
GTTTGATTCTTCTAAGGCTTATGAAGTGTTCAGGGTCATATGGTGCCCAGTAGAAGCTCTATTTCAGCATGAGTTCTTGTCCTAGCGTATTGTCTGCATATTTCCATGCTTCTTCCCTTTTGTTGAAAACAAAGGGACCCAATTGGTGTTTGATTTTAAGATGTGCCTTCTTGTTTTTTCCATGGAAATGGGTTAAGTCTGTATGACTAAATTGCCTGAAATATTCCAAGGCAAAAAGTCTCATAGGGACATATCTTGGCAGCTTGTAGGCAGATAACTCGCACCCATAAACTCTGATTATTGTGTGGTTTTGGTAGAAATACTAATCACCAATGCTGTAGCCTTTATAAAGATGCAGGATCCTTTGCATTTCAACAGTAAGCCTGGTAGGAGGAGTCAACATCAACAGGAAAGTAGCAGGGTAAATGAATAAGTAAATAAGCTCACAATATGTGTATGGAGAATGGTGGATTTCATGGAAAACTGAGGTCCAATAAACAACCGATCTCCTATCTCCCTTTGGGTCTAATCTTCTGAGGGGGATCTTGAAACTATCTGGGTGATAGTAGAGCAGCAAGTGGTATATATAAGAAGTGTATTTAAACAATCTTTCTCTCTCCATCATCATGAATTGTTCATGTATTTTGTTTGCTATGAATGTGGCGTAGTCATACATCACAGCAGGGGGCTGCCCTGGGGTGAATATGGTTAGGAGAAAGAATACAGTCTCATCCACAAATTCTCCTATTTTGGCATCCCAGGATGTATGAAATCATGTCCACCATGAGCTGGCCTGTTTCATTAAATGAAACCTGATGATAGGGAGGAGGATGATCATATTGGCACTCTGGCTTCATAAATAGCTGGCCAACTCTTGATATTTCTGCATTGGAGAGCCTTGCACCCTGATCCACCAAGAGTTTCATTGTGAGGGGAACCAGAGTCTGAGGAGGCTCAAAGTTCAACATCTCATTTATAGCTTGAGGAGTGATATCGAAGAGCATAGACCCATCTGGCCTGAGAATTTCCCTCTGAGTGGGTTCATAGTGTGCATGGCATATTTGAATGAAATCAGGTAGCAAATTGACTTCCGGCAAGTAATAGCGGGGCATGGTGGATTTCCAAATCCCCAAAATATCAGTGTTATTCCTATGATTGTGTTTGAATTGGCCCACAACTTTGAGGTGAGTAGTAAGGCCCATCATATCTCTGATCTGAAAGTCTCTGTCTGCTAATGGTAGCCACTCTAAGTCCATATGTGGAGCATTTAAAGGAGCAATGTTCAAGGCTACTGGAGTCTCCATATTTGATAGTGCTGGTATGGATGGCAATGTAGGTGTCAAACATCAATAGGAAATGGAATCTAAGTTCAGAGGGTATTATCAACATTCTGAAACTGATTTTCCTTCCCAAACCGATTCCTATGTATTCATCTTATGATGAATGACGGATTTACAACCCTTTGACTGGGTTCTTCACACAGAATTGTTGAATTGCAGGTTCTGTGGATTGAGCGCTGAGGGAAGTGGAGCTAGATTTCGCCCAAAGAGGCACAAGTCTGCAAAGGAAAAGGGAAATTAAGCGTTTCCCTTTAGGAAAATAGGTTGCACTTGACCAGAACAGGGATCTCAGCCGAATTAACTCCAAATTTGAGCGATTCGTGGAGTTTTGTGAGTGGATATAGATGAACGCAATGTTGGAATAGCTCGTTTTCAGAGGAGATTAATTGAAATTTGCAAGGTTGTTGTGCATTACCATCTCAAATAAGAAATTTCGAGCAAGGGAGGATTGGTGGGAATGTTAATGGAAAAAAATGCAGGTACCTTCGGCAATTTTGAATAGAGAAGAGAAAAACTGGACTTTCAGGTGGAATGTGGATAAATACCTTTTTACAGGGCGTTGAGGGCACTTGGACAGGTATAGCTTGACCTGCGGAGCGCTGCTGCAGAGCCGGATTGCAGGTTGACAGTCTATAGAAGCTCTGGGAGTGCAAAATAGTGGAAAAATGCATGCACGTTGTTTACACAGCGAACACAAAAAATAAACCAAAATAGTCGTTTTCCCGATTTTAACCGAATTTTGGAAATTTTGGCGCTTTTTGGCGCTTTCCTTGGATGACATCATCATGATGTATTTTTTGTCGGGTAGTGGGTACGGAGATGATGTGGCTGCTGATGTGGATGATGATGTCAGCATGACATGGTGGCAGAGTGATGACATCAGCGGGTGACATGGTGCAGGTATAGTACAGTGGCAGGCGACGTGGCGGTAATGTGGCAACAACGTCATGCAGTGACATAAGCGACAGGGGAGGGCAGTAAATGGTTTGTGTCGGACCGATTTTGGTACGAGAGCGGTATATGCGTTAGGGGCGGCCCAATGCAATAGGCGGCCGACAGCTGTTTCGGTGTACGATGGTGAAACCGTCGACCATCGGGTACTATCGTACCACCATGAAGGAGTGCCCGATATGTGTGAGAGCCATCGGATCTGGGAGAGCTGATCCGACAGTGGACGGGAAGGCAAAATGCTCAGGGTTTAGCAGAACAATGCGCCCAATAATCGCAAATTTTTTACTGTTGCGGGTGGGTTAAAACCTTATGTTTTGAGTTAAACGCGCTCAGGATTTGGCTGTTTTATCAACCAAATGTTAATAAAATCCCAATAATGTGTGCTGGGGGGGGGTGGTGGCTAAACATATTTATTTATCTAACGGGTTGTTAAATAAAGTCTATGGGTAGGTGGACGCGGATAGGCTAATACTAGATCCCAAACGAACCTAATATTTCCCGACTTTGGTTATTAGGCTGTAGTTGCCATGGGAATGAATATTTAGTATTTTTGGGGTTTTTTATATAGTTTTTTGTAGAAATAGGGATGGGAGAGTAGTTAGGGAGCTACATAGTAGAATTAGGAGTTAATATGACTTGGTGAAGTGGAAATGTAAGGGAAATGATGCCAAGTTCAAGATCTGGAACTTAGATATGTGATTTGAATAGGATATGGGGAAAAGATTTTACACAAGAAGTGTGGCTTCTTTTTAGCAAGTCAACTTGGTTCTCAACCAGAATGGAGTGGAAATGGACTTTTTGGGCAGATCCCAAAGTCCATGAGGGGATGTTAGTGAATGATTTTTTTGAGGGTATGAAGGGGGAGTTAGACATGCTTCCAAACCTTGCCATCAAATAGCGCCTTGGTACTCCTGCTTCCAATGAGATGAGCTTTCTTTGTTTAGGTCAACACTGAAGGCGATCTCTCTTATGCAACCCCAGGCTACCTACCTAGCCTAATACACCTAGCATTTTTTGTTTCTTCAGGAAGGGTGCTCTTAGACTTGCAAACCCTGACTGCCTTTTTCTTTTACAACTGCCCTCCTATCTAGAAACTACCCTTATTTCTTTCAAGGGCCCAGATTAAGTAGTTGGGCTCCTTAATTCTCTACCTAGCTAATGATCTGCCAAGTTTAAACAGTTTGGACATATTTTCTTTCTCTATCTTCTAAAACAAGCAATTTAAACCTAGGGAGGCCAGGATTAAGTTGTTTGGCCCTCCCTTAACTGTGAAATTCTTCAAAAATGGAACTTTTGCAGCATGAAAAGGATGAACATTTTTGGCACTTCCACTGTCAATCATGAAAAATGAAACCTATTGGTATAGGAAGCCAACATAGGGCATCAAAACGATTCCGGAAGTTTAGGACCTGAAGAACTGCGAAAAATAGTAAATTGTGATACAATTAAGGAAACTCAAAAATTGAAAGAAGTAATGGTGGGGGTCCAAGCGGAATTGGCGAGTAGCCACCAATATCCACCTAGATCAATAACTCACTTCTCTGCACTATCTTCTATTGACCCATTACATCCATGATTATCAGATTATTGTCTTAGACTTTCTAAGACACACTTATTTATACAATCCCATGATCTGCGGACCAAGGGTGGAACTCGGGACCGACTCAAATTTAAATATACAAGGGGCTAAAAACCCTTTTACTCCTAATTACCTACAAGCTCTGTATCCAAAAATCATGGATACTTTACATCTTTTACCAAAATTTACATCAAAACTTGGGTTTTTAACCCCAAAACTGACCCAGGGGACCTCATCCCAACAAGTCCCCAACACAAAGGTCTTGACTCACCCTTGATTCACTCGGCTGACACTGCAATATTTCTACGAAGATCCCCTAGCTCCACCTGCATGACTGTAACCTTGGTAGTGCTTTGTGTAGTTGCCTACCTGACCTCTTCCACTAGCTTCTCAATAGTTGGTCCTTCCATAGCCAGCTTTATCATTTCAAGCCCGTCAACTTCTCCTGAATGTTGGTGGTGACTTGGTAAGATTCTTCTAACCAAGTTCCCCACCTATCCTTAAGCACATCTTCCTTCTTTTGGGCTGCTTCTACCTGTGTGAGGAGTTGCTTCCCCTCTTGCAACTTGGCGAGGCATTGCGCTCGAGAAATTGAGCACGTCGTCACCCTGACCTTATCGTACTACTTCTAGAGCTCGGGAACCTCTTTATTTAGAATCTGAAGGTTTGGGTCTTCCTAGAGAGTCATTACCAATTCCATTGCCTATTCAAATAAGGCCGAGCAATCAGTGAATGTGGCATCCAAAGTGGCCATCCCTTCCTTGATGGCGGCTCTGCAGTTCTCCTTTACCTCGAGCAGAGTTGTTGACTTTAATTTGAGTTGCAACTTGATGATTTTCATATTGAGCTCAAATTGAACTCGTACAACTTTTTCCTTTTCCTTGTGCACTCCTGCAGCTAACTTCCAGATCTTAGCTTCCGATTGTCTGTCCTATGGAATGTGCAACTTCGGCATTTTTCTGCATGCCTCTACTACTGCAGCTTCCAGCCTAGAACTTTGTGCCTGCAATGTTTCATTTTCCTTCAAGGCCTACGTTTTCTCAGTGAACATCTATTCATCTTTCACCCTATATTCATTGATCAAATTGAGAGTGCATTGCTCCCGATCTCTCAAGTCCTCTGTCACCCCTACCTTAGCGCATGAAGAAGCTCATTGGGGAGCGCTGCAATGTTCAGCCTAATGTTCTTCAGGGTACTTAAGATTATGCGGTCATTGACTGAATTTTTGAGTAGGGACCCTTTCGCTAAAGCAACTGTGTGAAGGTCTAGGGTCCTTACAAATTCTGTAGCCTGAATCGTCCCCGATGCCCATCTCACTTGTGTTGCACTCGCTTGACCTGCGCCCAATTGTATCCTACTAGTTTGGATCTACATCTCTCGTAGATCCTTCTAGATGCTTCCCAGCATCTGCATATAATGTTGCTCGAACTATTGTAGTAGTTCAGTTATAGTATCCCAGACTTTGTCACCGATCTCATCGAGATCGCCCTCCATCAATCCCATGGGATCAACCTGCGACTTGTTTGGTTTCTGCTTTTTTGGGGACCTTCCTACTGCTCCTGTCCACGCTTCGTTAGCCGAAACATGTTGCTCTACCTCTCATCTCCTCCACTGCCTTGTTCATACTACTCTTCCTCCTCAGTCTCAGATGAAGGGGATTTTCCACTTTGCTTTGATTCACGCTACTCTTGTCCAGCCTGCTCCTTAGGAGTGCGCTCCTTTTCCATCTGAGCCTTCTCTGCGACTTCTTTTTTTCATTTCACGACGAAATTTTGTGCAGCCTGCTTGCATGCATCCTTCATTTTTGTGTTGTCAAGCTTCTCGTTCCCTTACTGGTTTCAGAATCCAAATATGATGGGGCGTGCCACTCTGCTGGTCATCGCTTGATCACCTCCTCGATGTCTCTATCCATGACCAAATATGGTAAATTATACCATTTATGTTGCAGGTCCTTTCGTGCTTGAATGTAAACCCAGTGGAAGTTAGCCTTAAATGCAACATAAGCTGACAACTGATCGTATAAGGTCAGGGACAACCTTGGACATTGGTTGATGGCAATGCGGATGCTTGCTTCCATGAAAACTAAGAATATTTTTGTTTCTGTGACCCGAGTGAGGTCCTTTGTGGCCCATAAGATGGCAAACTGTGCGGTCTTTGATAATCCTTTTATCAACGGAGGAAATTGGCTATCCTCCAGCATCTCCCATGCAACCAACATGATGGAGAGCAGCAACCAAGCATAACTGAATGGCATGGTCTCATCCTGGACCTCATGGCAATTCACAATGAATTCACTACACTGGTAACTTAACCAATTGAACTACACACCCTTCGCGCATTGTATAGCGAGAGAAACCACGGGTGGTGGAACTTCGTCCCTACAATTCTTCCTCATGACCTTCTCGGCTAAGATTTGTGTGGAAATTTGCACCGCGGGGTCGTTTATGGAAGTGATGGAGTATCCACATGTGTTTTTCACAAGGGAAAATTCCTTCTTCATCTTGTCTGCCTGTGATAAAGGAAAGTGTTCCCTCTGTGGATAGAGGTAACCCCTGTAGCCCTAGAGTGGGTCTAGTTACAACAAAGACAAAACAACCGTAGATTCCCTTAAATAGTCATCGTTGGAGGCCTACCTCAAAATGGTGGTTGATGAAGTTTCTGTTGCGTTGCTCCAGCTAAAGGAACTAGCAGATCATGGCAATGGTGAGTAATTTTATAGGAGAAGGAGTCTCCATGAAATGAGGGAGAGGGAACTTATCCTTAAGGGAGGTTGCACCAGAGGCGGAACCACCATCCCAGAGGAGGAAAAGCGACCCAAACTGAACCAAAAACCAGCTATAGAAACACCTAGAAGGCCGACTGTTTGAACAAATCCACCAAATCTGGGTGTCGTAAGTCATGAACTAAGGCTTATCGACGACATCGCAAGGAGGAAATACATGCAGACCAATCGTCGCGATAAATAGCTGGAAGCCTCGCATCGAGCCATAAAATTCGACCATCGTGGGAAACACATGTACACCTACGATGGTGTCGCGACTGGACTGTTCATGACAAGGGATCGTCGCACCTTTTAATGTCTTACTAGCGACGATGCAGAAACTTAGGAAAAAGGGTCAGTTCTTCAGTATCAGAGATCATTGTTTAATATTTTTGCATAAGTGGGAAGATATGGACATGTGTATTTGATATGTGACATAACAGAGGGACTGAGATGAGGACAATGACAAATTATTGTGTAACAGATGCCCCCTAAAGCATGAAACCATGACCGAACTGGAACACCACCTTGAAGAACCTACAGGTGCAAGTACAACTGATATCTCTGATAGTGAAACACATGTAATCTAGGCATGGGTGCAGCCATCCAAAAGACATATGAAACTAGGTTTGTGGTATGGATGCAACCACCCAGTTGATAAGACCATATATAATGATAAAGGTATGGTCGCAGCGATCCATGAAGACTCAGGTATGGTCGTAGCCATCCAATCAAAGAGTCATGTATGTAATCACAAACCAATTCATGTAGGCCGAACATATGTAATCTTTGTTTGGGGTCTTGAAACCCTAATTGATCTTAGTACAAATTCTAGCATGCGAACAGATGTGCTAAAGTCGAGCATGATTTAAAGTCGCTTTATTACCGGTCAATAATGAAAACCGTTAACAAGCGTGAGATAAACCACCAATAATGACAATGGCTCTCAAGGAACTGCCAGTACAATCCACTAAGTGTGAAGAATGGGTTGAAGTCGAACACTTGTGGAATCACCCAATCAAAGACCAATGATGAAATTTTGTCATCAGCCGCGAAGAACTTACCATTGAGGCATGCAAGCTCCAAGGTACTGAAAGGGATCTCTAGATCAACCTCAAGGATAATGAGCTGGTGCCGAAAGGAGGCGATTCATCACAGGAGGGCCATAATGTTTCCCCCATCAACGATGCGAGATAAGGAACAAATGGTAGATGGTTAAACAGAGCATCAAAAGAGGAGGTAAGGGTGTGAAATGCAGAAGGATTATACTCTTGAACATATCAGCGACACGACTCCAGAATGTGGCAACATTTTTGGTACCAAAGGATTAGAGGTCTGACGAAGAAAATATGGATAAGATGGAATGAGGTAAAATGGCAACCCAAAACCCCGGAAGGTTAATGAAGATGTAAGGATATCCCAACCCGACGAGAAGCAAAAGTGTCGATGTTCAAGGGTGACTAGCTGCCGTAGGTAACCAATGATGACTTCCAAATTTTCCCCCACCATTGCTAGCGAGTACCCCAATTATTTTTGAAAAACAAGCTTGAAGGGGATAGCATATGCTTGCAATAGAAGTTCGATCTTCGGACAAATCCAACCTAGTGATAGTTTAACGAGCACTAGGGAGGAGAAGCTCAAGTCTCGTCATGGTGATGAGTCCAATGTCATTAGGGTTTAACGAGTCTGACGCAGGTAAAACTCAGAGTCTTTTTCATGTTTAGAGAGTTTGAAAAAGACACGGAAAAGAAAACTCCAGTGGGTCCTTTTTCCGAAATTTGTGTCCCTCGAGTCCGAAAAGTAGAAAATAATACTTGAGAGAACCACTTGACCATTACGATCAAGGAATACTTTTTGTAATTAGTGGCTCTGATCCAAAAAAGTAAGAAAGCCATCGAAGACACATTTTTTCATAACTAGTATCGAACTCGAAACGAAAAAAGTTCGGCGATCTTTTCATGTTTATACAGTCATAAAAGAGCTGAAAGTGGAGTTCCTTTTATTTTGTTTAACGAGTTAAAAGGGAAAACTTAGCAATATTTTCGTCTTTTGTAAGTCAGAAAAATGATTAAAGAAGACTTGTAGAAAATATGGACCAAGCATATATTAATCATTAAACGTATCCGCTGTTCCTGTCTCTTCACAGAAGAACCACAGTATAAGATCCATTTGACAAAAATGCATTATACATTTGAAAATTAGGTTAAAAAACCTAAAACTGTGGGAAAAACCCCAAAATATAACACAAAAACCCAAGCCGTATAGTTTAAAACCCTAAAATTTGGAAAAATCACTATAAAAAGGGCTCATGGTAATTCATTTTCACATTTACACTTTGAGTTTTTACCTTTGGTGATTTTTTGAGTGCAAACCTATGCGATCTTCAGAGCTTGCTTCCGGCACCAGTGATCGACCATCCTGTCCGAGACTCCTACCAAGGAAGTATACCATCTTTGGCGCTGCATTTTCATCGTTTACAAGTTCAATTTCATGTTCCATAGATGAATTTTGGCGAATTGTTTGTTTCAATTTTGCTCGGTCGTTGCGGAAATCCCTTAGGGGTTAGCGATGACTGAGCATGTTAATGCATACCACCGTTGGGGTCATCGCTAGAGACAGGTGTACTGTTGTGATGATTGAGGAAAAAATGAACTATGATTTTGAGCCGTCGCTATTGTTTTAAAAACAGATGCGATGGGGCCGTAAAGTTTGAATTTTTTATAAACTATGCATTTTAGCCCATAAAAACGATTCTAATTATATTTTTTCTTCAATGCAAAGAAATAATGACATTTACATGGCAAGAGAGAACCCACGATGATGATGACGAACGGGCATTCAATGACCCTGAGTGTAGAAGATCCCTGCGTGACTGTGGATTATTGAAATTCTTCCTTACGCCACACCTTCGGGCACAGCCAGACTTGCTTGAGCTGCTGATCCGTTCCTGGAACTTGACAGAGGGCAAGTTCATCATTCATGGTCTGGACATTGAGTTTGACGTAAAGGACATATATTTCTTGATATGTTTGTTTTATCATGGTGAGAGACCAATCATGGAGGGTGTACGGGCTACCGACAAGCTCTTGATATGCTGATAACGCAAGTGTGCCCAGGGCCGCACAAATCATCCACTGGCGGGAAATTGTAAATCTTGTCAGTGGGGGATTTGACCCTTTGTTTAGTACTGTTTATGATTATGAGAGTAGCAAGTTCTCAAGCACACCATGAGGCAACGAAGACCCAACTACGATTGGCCCTTGATTGCCTCACTCCGACCATGTACAACTTGGTCGACGCAGTGTCTCTTAGCATAAAGAGGCAATTGACTAAGTGCCGATGGGGGGAGACCAAACAGTTTGGATATGGATCCATTCTGATACTGCTCATGCTGGAGTAGGTACCATCACTTCAGTTACAGGATACAAACTTGTATGTGACGGGACCGCGAGAGACTCGCATCACCCAATGGGCACACATGATGCCATGAGGAGGTGGTGTTCGGCCAGTATCATGGGGAGTAAAGTTTCAGGAGTGGCTGGATCGTCAGAAGATCAACATTGAGGATTGGCCTTATGTGGGTACAAATTTCCAAGGAGATCTTGACATGCTGCTCCCACTTGGCGAGTAGTGGGACGAGAGAGGTAAAACACTTGGTCAAACACCACACTATTTATGTGCTTTGTTTTTTTATAATGTTTTTGGATTTTTACATGCTTATGACTTAATTGTCATTTCTATGTTATTTGCAGATGTGGGACCGGAGAGACCCATGGAACTGGCTCTTGCGGTGCGAAGGGAGGGCAACAAAGAGCTGGCTCTGGCTTGTCTGGGCAGTAATGCGGAGGAGGAGATTGACCAGAACCTCGAGGGCCTGACTGATGGGATCCCATATTACAAGGGGATTGAGGAGGTCCCAGTGGAGTATTAGAGACATACTGTTGGTGTGACACCTAGGATACACAGACTCTTGAGACAAGTAGTGTGGGTGGTGGTCTGCTATAGGGAGCAGAACCCACCACAGTAGACACCTAGGTTTACTTTCTTGCTATTTTTGAGAGACATGTGTCTCAGATGTATTGTGAACACAGACTCTATTTTTTGACATGCACACTTATTTTTTAGCACCTCGGTGAACCACACGATATTTATATATGTTATCTATGGTTTATTACTGTGTCTAAATGCTTGGATACAATGTTTGATTATATATTGCGTAAATGTTTGTCTAATACATGATTTGCCAATGCATCAGTTAATGTGTTTAATCGTCTTGGAATGTGTTGATATGTGATAAAATCAAAATTTCTTTCCAATAATCTGACACGTAAATACAACCTTAAAATCTGAGGATTTCTTACAGAATAATGCCAGTTAAGTTGGAGGACAACAAGTTGAGAATCCGTATTGACAGCCAATTCACGAATATCGAGGTTAACAGCCTTGGCCAATAATTCAATGACAACACTATATTCAGCAACATTGTTAGTGGTACAACCTAGACAAACACCTTGAAGGTTTACTAACTCACTGTGAGGATCATAGATCACCCATGCTACGGAGGAAAGATTCTGGGTACTATGACAGGCACCATCAACGAAACCAATGTAAGGTGTACCAGACATCTGCACAAGAAGTAAAAAGACACAATAAGTGGAAATTATGCCTACACACCAAGGCACACACACACACTGAAAACACATCTATGTACATAGTAGATGCACAAAGTTCATGCATAATATTTCTTAAGGTAAAGCCCATTCCGAGGCTTATCTAGATGATTCCCTTCATAATTGATCAACTCATAGGCCCCTTTTTGCAAAATGTGTTTCACAATGTAAGGCCCATGTCACATAGGCTCGAATTTGCCTGCCCCTAGCTTATCATTTGCTTGATCATAGAGAAGGACTAGGTCTCCTTCAACGAAAGAATGAGGGGTAACAGTTTGTTCGAAGTGAGTTTTCACTCTTTTCTTTTGTGCTTAAATGACTAAAGAGGCTATTCGATGGGTCTCGTCTAACCGCTCTAGGTAAAGAGGACATTCTTCTACCGGAGTAGTGTTTGGGAGCAATTCAACAGCTAATTTAAGAGAAGGGATCTCGCATTCAATTGGGAGGGTAGCCTCGAGACTGTAAACCAGTTGAAATGGGGTGAATCCGATGGCATCCTTCACTAAAGTACGGTAGGCCCATAAGGCAAAAAACAACATCAAATTACGGTTAGACTTGTGCATACCAATGGTATGCTGAAGCATTGTAACCAAAACCTTGTTGATAGCTTCTACTTGGCCATTGGCCTGGGGATAATATGGCGTCGAACTATCACGACGCAAGCCTAGATGGGTTGTTAACTCAGTCATCATATGACCATGGAAATGAGAGCCATGTTCAGTGACAATAGCCTGAGGGACTCCAAATCGAGAAATTACATGATTGAATAAAAACTGAGCCGCTGTCTTACCATCATTAGATAATGTAGGCATCGCCTCAGCCCATTTCGTAAAATAATCGATGGCAACGATGATATACCCATGCCCCCCGACCGAGCGAAGGTTGCAGATCATATAATAAATGCCCCATTTGGCAAAAGGGTCAATGATAATGACAAGGTGTAAAGGAGAGGGAGGCACAGGCATCTTCCATTGGTAGATTTGGCATGCATGACAAGAGCAGACAATGAGAATGCAATCCTTAAAAATAGATGGCCAAAAATAACCAGCACGGAGGATTTTTTGGGCAGTAGCATACCCAAAGATATAACCGCCACAGGAACCAGAGTGGCAGTCATTCAAAACTCATTCAGCTTCCTCGAATGTCAAACAATGACGGAGAACAAAGTCAATGCCGAGACGGTATAGGGTGTCCCCGATAATGAGATAAGGCTGAGAATGATGGTGAATACATTGCTGAGAATCCTTGGACAAATCAAGACAAAAAGAGGATGTATCAAGGTAGACAATAATATCCCCGTACCAGGGATCAAGGGTGCTAATCAAGAACAAAGACTCGTCCGGAATATGGTCCTCTAACCGATAGGGTGTGGTAGCAGATGGTAGCGAGCAGAGCAATTCAGGGAAAACGAGAGATTTCTTAGACTTGGCCGTAGTAAACTCCAAATCAAATTCTTTAAGGATGATAATCTGTTTCGAGTATTTGTCCCCCAGTAACTGACGTGACAAGATGTACATCATCGGGTTGTAGTCAGAAATCACTGTCGTTGTACGCAACAGGATATAATGACAGAAACGTTGGAAAACATCAACGGTGGCCAACACAAGCTTCTCAACATAAGCATATCGAGTTTCCGTGTCAAGTAAATTGTGACTGAGATAATAGACATGTTCGGCACCAACATCATCATCTTGAACCAAAACCATGCCAATGGTGCTATCGGTGATGGCCAGATAAAGAGTATAGTCACGGTGATAATCAGGTAGACGTAACAATGGAGAAAAAATAAGGAGCGCCTTGAGTTGCTCGAACGACTCTTGTGCAGCGGTATCCCAAACAAAGGAAGTAGCCTGCTTTAATAACCGTGTATAGCCCTTAGCAAATTCAACATAGCTCGGAATAAAATGGCGTAAAAAAATTGCTTTACCTTGCAAACTCTACACTTGTTGCAAAGAAGCAGGAGGAGGAAGATTCAAAATGGCTTCAACCTTGAGGGATCTAACCGGATGCCCTCTTTGGAGACGACAAACCCAAGAAGTCTACCGGATTCAACGTAGAAAACACATTTATACGGGTTAAGCCAGATACGGTAGTGTCGACAGCGAAGAAAAATTTCGCAGAGGTGATTTGGATAGTCATGGTGCTTTGCTGAATCAGCTGGAAGGTCATCTAGGTAAGGCTGCGCGCTGGAAGGTAGCACCGGTATTTTTAAGACCAAAAGGGAGTTTCTTATAGGTGAAGGTACCCCACAGGCAAATGAAGGTGGTCTTGTGTTGATCCGCAGGCAATATATTGATCTGGTTGTAACAAGAAAAGCCATCCATAAATGAATAAATCTCACTTCCAGCACAATCATCAATGAGCTGGTCAATGAAAGGCATATGATAGTTATCTTTGGGACAAGCACAATTAATGTCGTGGTAGTCAACACAATCCCTAATAGTGCCCTGCTTCTTGATCATGGGAACAATATTAGAAACCTAATTAGTGAGTGGGATAGGGTAAATAAACCGAGCTTTAAGAAGTTTTTCCACTTCTCCTTTAATGGCTGCAGCCTTGCGGGGGTGCACGGGGCATAAACGCTTCCAAACAGGTTTGGCACCCAGATATGTAGGTATTTCATGCACCACGATACTAGGATCAATTCTGGGCATCTCTTCATATGACCAAGCAAAAACATCATGAAATTCTCTAAAAAGATTGGTATAAAGTTGAATCTCCTCTGGCGTACAGGTTAATCCAATGTGAATATTCTCGACAACCCTCGGTTTAATAGAGATATCGATAGGTGTGGTTTGTGTAATGTTCCCCATGTTTCCTTCATAGAAAACTTGATGGATTTGAATAGGTGTCTGAAGGGGTTGGTAGGGGACACAGGAAGCACACTACTCAAGACAAGTAATCATAACCCCATGGCTAGGGAGAAACGATGAGAGATGGTGATGATCAAACCAAGGAGGTTCCTCGAAAGACATAGTCTCGGTAATCGCTTGATCAGAAGGAAAGATTTCCTGTAAGGGATTTGAAGAAGCACTATCTCATAGCCAAGGGGATTGTATATATGTGTTGAGGGCCCTACTCAAAGGACCAGGTTTAGAAGATGAAGCCGAGGCAGAAATAATTTCGACATAGTTGAGCTCGACAAGACTCAACAACATGACATCGCCCTAGATTCTACCTGATCAACGGGAGGAAGGACCCAAAGATTAGAATGGACAGAAATCATATTGATGGGAGCGATGTTGGGAGGTGGGAGTGAAAAGACACCCATAATGGTAGGATATTTAAAAAGTCTAGCACCCACCCTCTCATATGGAATGGAGGTATGCTCCACAAAAGGCACGTTGCCATCAAAAGAAGAAGAAGCGAAGGACAATTGGTCTACCGTGACAATTTTCCCTTGATGGGGAAAATGAAGGACACAAAACAGAGATGAAGCCATGGCTCACATGGCATATGTCTAGCTTCGTCTTAAGAGGAGGTTGTAAGTTAAATTCGCATCGACAACTTTGACCTCAACTTCAACGGTCTTTCCTTCAAGGGTAATGGGAAAACGCGGGAGGATACCATAAGGACAAGAATCTCTCCCATAGAAGGCTTCCAAGGTATTGGGAGATTGACTTAGGGTTGGGGAGCCAATAGCCTTCCAACAAGCAATAGACATGATGCAAGTGGAAGCACCCTCATCAATAATAGTGCGGTGAATATTCTTAGAGTTGATGATGACTTGAATGAGGAAGGCAATCTGGTGAGGCAGTCTCGGTACATGATTATCCAGATCAAAAGCGATCAAATCCGAGTTCGCCGGGTCAATGCCACCAATGGCTAATAGTAGAGACTTTCTCTGGGGGGGACAACTCTGGAGACTTCTAATGCAGACATAGCCGAAGGGGCTTGGTCCAAGTCCTCAACAATGCCATAGTGCTACACAGCACAAGCATTAGGGTTGTAGGAAGACTTCAGGAGCACTCCTTTTGGAGGAGGTCGAATGACTGACTCGGTACTAGGCCACTCGATATGGAGGGGACCAGTACTGGATGAAGGAATATTGGAGGGGAATTCAGTTTCCTTCCGGGCGGGTGAAGGATATTCTTTTGACCGCATGCTAATATGGATGGGAATCATCCCAACCATGAAGACTTGAGAGCCGAAGGTGGAAGAAGATTGAGATTGATTAGCCACCATTTGAGTCTGTTGCGAGGGAAAAGGCTCTTTGAGAACAACAGGAGTCCCAGGGGTGCCTTTTAGCAAACGACTAACCTTAGACCATCTAGGGCATTCTTTAGTATAGTGATCCTCATCACAAATGAGACAAGGGTACTTAGGCATGCGCTTGGCACCTTGTTCAGCTGGAGGCTCAGGGGGATCCTACTTTGGTTGATTAGCTTTATTCTTCCCTTTTCCCTTTTCTTACTTTTCGAAGTTTTATCCACTGCGGTGGACTGGACGATGTTAACTTCAGAAGTTTTACCAGGATTGGGTGGGGCCTAAGAAGCATTTTCAGTTGGAGCAGTGGACTTTTGCTTCACAAGGTTTGTGGAAGATTTTCTGGAGGATGCATTAATGGAACCAATGACACTGTCAACGGATGGCGTTGATGGAGCTTTGGAAGTTTCGGGTCGCAAAGCATCAGGAAAATAATCATACAGTGTACCAGACTGGGAGTAAACAAAGTCAAGGTATTGAGCATGCGTGATAGCTTGCTCTTCAGTTACGCATGCCCCCATAGCAATGTCTCGGGCTATCGGACCGACGAACGAGGTTGTAAACCAGTCAGTCAGAAACTGATCAGGGATCCAAAACTTAATTAGATGATGATACCTCCTCCATTCATGGTTATGATCGGAGATATGCATGGCCATGTCCTATTTCAAGGATGTCAGGAGGTGCGTGCCCATTTCATATTGAATCGGTAACTGAAAATGCGTTAAAAATGCCATAGAAAGTGAGTTAAAGTCTTGAAAAGTTCCGTGAGCTAGCTCAATATACCATTTTGCAGTAGAGCTAGTGAGAGTCCGTTGGAACAGATGGAGCTAGATGGATTCATCAAGCCATGAATTAGATGAACACCATAGGTCATAGGTCATGACATGAGCTTGGGGATCTTCTCCAGACTTACCATCGAATTTGGGACAATCATCGAGAATCTTGGTTGGGACCGTTGGCCAATATGGATTATGAAGAATGGGATCATTTGTCAGTTTGGCACATTTTGTAGTTCCAACATCGCCAAGAAAGGTAATTGAGGATTGAAGGACATCTGAGGCCACGGGTAAGAAACAACATTAGAATTCCACCCAATTCCTTGTTGCCCCAATTGATTTTGCTCGGACAGATTTTGCCCATTAGATTTTTGTCCGCAAGGGTTTTGTCCATAGGGATTATAAGTGTAACCGGATGGCTGACCCTGGTTCTGACCACCAGCAGTCCACTGATTACCAACCTGACCAACAAGAGCAACATACGGTTGCTGAAAATTCTGATAAGGATTAACATGTGGCTGTTGATAATTTTGATATGGGGAAATTTGAGGTTTCCCTTGGGGCTACTGGAGGTTTTGAAAACCATATGGCGACTGAGCTCCAAACTGTGCCTGGAGTCCAAGCTGCATTTGAGAAGTAGGTTGGGTTTGAAAGCCAACTTGAGTTTGGAGACCGGATTGGGTCCAGAGCCCAGACGGATGTCCTTGCGAGAACTGAGGCTTACTCATCTGGCTAGAAGGTTGGCCAGGTTGAGATTGAGGTTGACCCATTTTCCCAGAAGGTTGAGCTTGCTGGGTAAAGGATTGACCTTGTTGAACTGAAGGCTGACCCGACTAACCAGATGGTTGAGTTGGCTGAACAATTGGTTGGCCTTGCTGGATTTGAGGCTGACCTACTTGTCCAGAAGATGGACCACGCTGGACAGTAGGTTGGCCTTGCTGGATTTGAGGCTGACCCACTTGTCTAGAGGATGGACTAGGCTGGACAGTAGGTTGGCCATGCTGAATTTGAGGCTGACCTACTTGTCCAAAGGGGTGACCTTGCTGGGCACCAGGTTGGCCTTGTTGGATGTAAGGTTGTCCTGGTTGACCAGAAGGTTGCCCAAAGTAAGTAAAAGAGGAACCATTGAAGGCCAAAGGTTGTCCCTGTAAGAGTTTTCCTTGTGGGCCAACAGGTTTCCCTGGATAAGGTTGCCTGTAATATGGCTATTCATAAGACGGCTGACCTTGATAGAGTGGACCTTGAAAAGTTGAAGGCTGTGCTTGGCCACCGTAATAACTGGTTGGGCCCCAAGCAACAGGTAATGGAATGGAAACCTCAACCGCAGGCTGAGATGGGATGGATCCAGGGTGATAAATATGGGCTCCTCGAGAATCATAGTAACGAAATGGATTCTATAGATCCAGATTCTGAAGAGCATGCATGTATTGGTCATGCGTCCACCATGTTGGAATGGAATCAGAAGAAGCTGGGACACTATTGGTGGGATTAACAACTCCAGAAGCCGACGCTGATGGACCACCACTAGTAGGACCAACTGAAGGTCCGACAATGTTGGTCACTACTGAAGATGCAGTGATGGCACTAATAGTGGGAGCTAAAGAAGCCACACAAATAGTCGGAATAGTTGGGACAGATGTGACTGTCACATTGTGAATCTGGGGTGTGGAAGGTTCTGAGGTCAGAGTGATGGTATGAGACCACCTAGAACTTGTAAGGAGAGATCTGGAACTCAGGATATCAGCCAAAGCATGGTAGCATAAAGGCAATGTGATACCAAGAGGGGTGACATGGAAGGGTGAAGTTTTTGTAGGTATAGGGATTTCACCACTTGCCATAAAGGTCTCTTCACTAGAGACGGGGTTCATCTCATCCATGTCAGAGGAAGACATCGGGACCAAAACACTAGAAGGAGTGATGGGGAAATCTTCTTCGGAAGGTTCCCAAATGGGGTTCCAATGAATATTGTAAAACTCGTCTTCTGGAGCGTGAGAGTTAAGCGGTTGAATACTCGGAATAAGAGGAAGAGTATTGCTAACAACTGGTAC
The DNA here is from genome assembly GCA_000404065.3 of Pinus taeda. Taxonomy (NCBI): domain Eukaryota; kingdom Viridiplantae; phylum Streptophyta; class Pinopsida; order Pinales; family Pinaceae; genus Pinus; species Pinus taeda. Next base: position 119,942 of record APFE031719620.1, read on the forward strand.
CTCAGAAGCAACAGAAGATACAGAGCCTTGGTCACTTGGTACGGGAGATGGGATCGGTGATTCCGCCAGGATGATTTAACTCAAAAGTTCTAGGGAAAAATAAATGAGTAGGGAAAACAATCCTATGCAAACTGAAACATAGTCAAGATTTAACAAGGTAAATGTGAACGTGGTCAAATAAATTTTATGACGCAGGAACAGAACTTGACCTTTTCATTTTTAAAGATTTGAGAAAAGGACAAAAGATGACTCTAGTCACCTTCAAATATTTAATGAGCCTGAAAGGACAAGTGCTCAGATGGACCTTTTCTTTTAAGGAGTCGAAAAGGAACGAAAGTGACTACTCTGGAAAGCTAGGAAAAAGGTTTACCAAACAACTTATAAAACTGCATATACACCTTGGTGATCAAACGAAAGAAAAATGACCAAGGACTTTTAGTGCGACAGTCAATCTTCTTGAATGTTGTGTTTGGCGCGTTACGGTTTGTAAGGTGGCAGGCACAACTTCCTATGGATTTAGGATGATAACCTAGTGGGGTCTCCCGATATATACTAGACGGTACTGGGAGCACAAGTCCGTACTAGGCAACTATTGAGTCACAGAAGGAGGAACCACCCAACCTTAAGCGAAAGCAATAGTGACTAGGTTTAACGACGTCATAGCACGTCTCTAGCCTAGACCTCTAAACAATGTTTGTTAAGTTCCAATACCTTGCTAAGTTCATTCAGCTAATTTTAGAGTTGATCTTGAATTAGGTTTCAATTTCCAGGCCCTACCATATGTATATCAAAAACCCTAGGATGCAACTAGAATGAGTAAATCATCTTTCATTTCGATGAACACCTACTTAGAGAAAGGTAGAAAGTTCATTCCCAAACCAATACAAAACCAAGACAAGCAAATGCAAGCGCTAAGAAACACAATGCATTAACACACCAATCGTACCGTGCATCGATACTACTAATGATAGATTTAAATTTCGCTTTCCAATTTCTCAAGCATGAAAATTTGAAATGCAAATGTATTTTCACTTTCGTATACTAAATGGATGCAATCTTTTGATTTTTTTTTTTTTGAATTTAAAGAGACAAGCAAGTGAATGTAAACTGGTCAACCCAAACAATTGTAATCTATGCTTAGCTGTGAAGAAACTGAATCAATCATAAGAAATTGCCTCAAGAATCGACACCAAAAATTGACTAGTAAGAAACAAGCAACGAAAAAGCCTCAAGCAAATCAATAAGACGGTTGCCGATGAATCTTGGATAGTCGAGCAATCCAAACAAATGGTTCAAAAACTTGAAAGAGCTAGGTCATAGGGTCTAAAAACACAAGACTCACTCAATGAAACCAAAGAGAGTGTACCCTAACCAAAAGCAATTAAAACAAGCTAATGGGCGAGAGGAAAACAATAGGGGATAAACTAGGCTGGTGAATTTAGGAGGTGAAGTTGTAAAAACAACTTGCACAAGAATCGACGTGGGTATATAACCAACAACTTGTGACGATAAGCTAATCATCACAAGGATGTAGGAAGCAATAGAGTGACGTCGTCGCAGGAGTACACATGTATTCCACGACAGGCCGATTACAGGGATAGTCGCGACACAACAGGATATCAGTGATGCATAGGTTTACAAAAAAAAGACAAGGCGACGTCATCATGACTGTCAAGATTTTTTCCATGAAGAACTTAAAAACAATGGAAAACGAATGCAAACTCCCAAACAAAAACCAATCTCTCCTTCCAAACAATAAGGGGACTTCCCAGATTGACCTAGGTAACCCAAAAAACTGATGGTTTAACCCCAAAATTCAAGAGACACTAAAACAAAAAACAGATCAAGGGTGAACAAGAAGAAAACATACAAAGGACTCCCACTGTGGTCGCCAACTTGTGATAAAGGAAAGTGTTCCCTCTGCGGATAGAGGCAACCCCTCTAGCCCTACAGTGGGTCTAGTCACAACAAAGACAAAACAAAAATTGATTCCCTTAAATAGTCATCGTTGGAGGCCTACCTCAAACCGGTGGTTGATGAAGTTTCCGTTGCACTGCTTTGGCTAAAGGAACTAGTAGATCATAGCAATGGTGAGTGATTTTATAGGAAAAGAAGTCTCCATGAAATGAGGGAGAGGGAGCTTATCCTTAAGGGAGGTTGCACTAGAGGTGGAACTACCATCCTAGAGGAGGAAAAGCGACCCAACCTAACCCAACAACCAGCTCTAGAAACACCCAGAAGGCCGACTGTTTGAACAAATTTGCCAAATCTAGGTCATCGCAAGTCATGAACTAAGGCTTAGTGAGAACATCACTAGGAGGCAATCCATGCAGACCAATCATCGCAATAAATAGCTAGAAGCCTTGTTGAAGCCCTAAAATTCGACAGTCACAGGAAACACGAGTACACCTACAACGATGTCGTAACTGGACTGTTCATGACAATGGATTGTTGTACCTTTTAATGTCTTACTAGTGACGATGCAGAAACTTGGGAAAAAGAGTCAGTTCTTCAGTATCAGAGAGCATTGTTTAATCTTTTTTTCATAAGTGGGAAGATATGGACATGTGTATTTGATACATGACACAACAGAGGGATTGAGATGAGGACAATGATAAATTACTGTGTAAGACTGCAAAATCCTTTTCACCTGCCTTTCTGCCAAACTCTTTGGCCGGATTCAAACCATCATGTGGTAGGTGCATGATCCTATGGATGAGCATGTCATCCATGGGTATAGGCCCTCCTAGATATAAGAACCCATCGTGCACTAGAGTAATCATTGATGCACATAGGTTGTGATAATAGTGGTGCAGTGAAAATAGGGCACCCACAACAGGTTCAACAATCCTGAATTTTCCACTCTGCGGATCCATTCCAATGTTTCTAACTCGGTGACACTTGAATCCAGGTAGTAGACACGCTTCATATAGTTGGCTGTCATGAGGTGAGGGAACTTCTCATGGTCTTCCAAGTCCCAATCTTCCATCTTCAGTAAGGGGATGCACGCAAGGCACGAACCTTCGAAGGGAACCTGCTCTGACAGCAGAGGCATAGATATGACAAATTTGTCAGAATTCGGGTCCTTGGTGACCTTCGCCTTCCCCTTGCGTGGAGGGATATAATCAAGAAAATTTGTACTGTGTTCCAATCCCTCAGCATCTATGTCCTCAGTGCCCTATCCTTCCTCGGCCTCCAAATCAACAACCCTCTCGGGATGCTTGTCTTTCTTCTGCTTTTGAGCTGCATAGTGTTTTCTGGGTGATTCGTGCATTGGCACTAGCTTCTTTTGTTTATCCTTCCTTGGATTCTGGGTTTCCTTAATAGGGGTAGGCTTCTACCTAGGTGACCCTGGTGTCATAGGAACAGGAGATGGAGCTTCTATACTCACTAACTCTGGAGCAGCTCCTTCAGACTCGACATCTCCCCCAGTGCTCATAGTGTTAAAATTGGCAACTAGGGCCAAACTCCATGTGGGTCATCTTATTTATGGCAACTGATATTTTTCTTGGATCCCTCTCATTGAGAGGTGTGGGATTGATCTAAATATCATTCGATTCTGATATGTATTCATGGAGTTATGAATTTATTTGCATTATAAGACAATTCGTCAAGGTTGGCTAGCAACCAAATAAACACCACTTGTGCTCAACGTTTTAGCATAAATAGAGGTGGCCTTCAAGTCATTTCAACACACTTGGGATCTGTTCCTCTCTCCACTTGTCTTTGGGTTTTAGTAGGAGGAGATATCCTAAGGAATAACATTGCTTTGATCCAAAAAGCAGAAAGCTGAAACTGCCAGAAAAGCCGGAAAAGCCGGAAAAGCTGAAATTGCTGGAAAAGCCAGAACTGCTGGAAAAGTTGGAAATGCCAGAAAATATGGAAAAACTGAAATTTCTAGAAAATCTTGAAAAGTTAGAAAATCCAGAAAAGCCAGAAAAGCCGGAACTAATCGAAAAGCCAGAACTACCGGAAGAGCTAGAACTGTCGGAAAAGCTGGAACTGCTGAAAAAGACGGAATTGTCGGAAATGCTGGAAAAGCTAGAAAAGTTGGAACTACCGGAAAAGCCAGAAAAGCTGGAAATACTGGAGCTGCCAGAAAAGCCAGAAAAGCTGAAAATGCCGGAAATGTCGGAAAAGCCGGAACTGCCAGAAGAGCCAAAACTGCCAGAAAAGCCAGAAAATATAGAACTATTAGAAAAGTCAGAAAAGTCAAAACTACCGAAAAATCCAGAAATGCTGGAAAAGCCGGAACTACCAGAAAGGCCAAAAAAGCCAGAAATGATAAAACTGTTGGAAAAGCCAGAACTGCTAGAAAAGCCAGAACTGCCGGGACTGCCGAAACTACTGGGAACAACTGGAACAACCAGAACTATTAGGAACAGCTAGAATTGCCAGAACTACTGGGAATTTCCGAAACAGCCGTAGCATTTGTCTCTGAAGGAGAGAAACATGCAAGGGACAACTAACTAACATTGAGACAGTTGTATTGTACTTAGCAGCAAATACACCAAGCATGCAATGTTACAGTTAGCATGAAAGGGACAACTAACTAACATTGATATAGTTGTATGGTACTTAGTAGCAAATACACCAAGCATGCAATGTTATAGATAACATGCAAGGGACAACTAGCATGCAACAAAAAGCATGCTAAGGACAACAAGCATGCTAGGGACAACAAGCAAGCAAGGGACAACAAGCAAGAAAGGTGCAACCAACACATAGATCAGGATGGCAACATGGTGCAACAATGGCACATAATGCAGTACAATGATGGGTACAATCATGATTAATGAAGCGTGATGAGATGCAGCATAGCGATGATGGGTGTTGCATGGTGCAACGTGGTGAGGTGCAGCATGATGACAAAATGCAACACAATGATAGGTGAAGGAGTCACCTTGGAGAATTAGTTGAAGCAACATGTCTTCAACTGATCTCATGTATCATCTTCTTAGAGATGATCTATGCTCTTATCTAGATAAGTTAGAGTGTTGACTTCTATTGTAAACGTACTATCTCTCTTCCTCTCTCTACTTGTCTTCTGCGATTTATGTTTATGTTCTATCTGCAGTTTACTTTAATGCTGATGTGATTGCTAATCTAGAAAAGTTATGGAGCTAACTATGAAAATTGAAATAAATTGCTCTAAGCATAGAACATCCCTAAAATTAACACATAGTCTCTACAGAATTTGGTCCTAACATGGTTTCAAGGATGAATTTATGATTCAACTCCGGTAAATTGCCAAATGCAAGGCTCGCGACCAAATCCTCGAAAAACGAATGGTTCATAAGCAACAGACAGCACAACTCAAAAACTCTAAGGGTGCAAATTGTTCTCTGTTGGACCGACACACATAATTTATAGGGGTTTTTGAATTCAAATTCGATTGTTCCCCCCAAAATTTGATCATTAATGTTGTTTTGGTGGTAAATCTTCAAATATTTTGGCCTTAAATTCTGCCAACCCACTCCTCTTAACAGTCTTCTAGCTTTCAAATCATGAATAGTGACTCCAACAGTCACTTTCCTACTGTGATGAGTGACACCTCCCTCCATATCATAGCTTCTTGCGCACAACTTCTTATACTGCAACTTCACCCTTCTTTGCATAGTCCACGTACCATGTAGTCCTCCAATCCTAGTAGTGTAGTTTATAGTCCTGTGCTCCCTTACAACTTCCTAGAGCACTAAGATTGTCCTTCCTTCATATAGTCATTGAACCAGATCCCTTGTATATGGATTCAATCGGCTTCCATTCACCCTTCCTAGAGAAGGTTCTCCATTCAGCGTCACGAGTTGAACTACACCTTCATCTGTAATCTTTTTGACAACATATGGCCCAAGCCAACGCATCTGAAATTTCCCTGGAAACTTAGTGAACTTTCTATCTCGTAATAAAACTAGATCATTTACTTTGAACGTGTGCAGCTTGATGTGTCGATCATACCATGATTTTTCACGTTCCTTCTGTACTTGCTAATGGAATCCATCCAATAATTTGTCTTCTTCAAGCTCCATCAGCTACACGAGCTGTTGTTCCAAGGATTTGTAATTTTCCATACCTATGAAAGCTATTATGAATAGACTAGGCATGATATATTCCATAGGCATCACAACTTCTACACCATAGACCAATCGAAAATGTGTCTGTCCTGTCAACTTTTTACAAGCAGCCATGTACACCCATAACACTGCAAGTACGCACACATCCTAGTCATTCCGCCGTGCATTACAAATCTTTGTCAGTTCTTTCTCCAAAATCTTATTAAAGGCCTCTACTGTTCCATTAGCCCGAGGATGATATGGTGTGATCTTTTGATGATAGACCTAGAACTCCTCAGTCAATGCACTGATTGTTTCGTTTAGGAAGTGCGTGCCTCCATCACTCATCAACACCTTTGGGCAGCCAAATCTGGTTAACACATATTCAAACAAAAACTTCGTTGTTGTAGCCTCTATGCAATCCTTAACTGAATATGCCTCTCCCATCTGGTTAGATACTCTATCGCAATGATGATATAGCTCGCACCTGTCTTCTTCCTTGGGGGCTGAATTGGACAAATGAAATCAATTGCCCATTTTTAAAATGGATTCAACGATACTTGAGGATTCAGTGGCAACTCGTCCCTCCACGATGGTTTGCCCATTCTTTGACATACATTGCATGCCCTACAATACACTTTAGAATCTTTATGTAGCGTAGGCCACCATATACCTGCGCGCAAAATCTTTTGTGTTGTTGTGTTGCCTGCATAATTTCCTCTCACTACCCCTCCATGAGCTTCAATGAGGATGCTATTCCACTCAAAATCTAGCACACATCGTCGCAATATCTCCTCTGCTCCCATTTTATACAAATGTCCTGCAATCACTACGAAATCCACCGTGTGTAATACTAGTTACTTCTTTTTATGACTTGTATACCACTCCGGTGCTGTACCTATAGTCGAAAAGTGAACGATATCTACAAAGTGGTTATCTACTAAGCGCACCGTGAAGAGTTACGCATCGGGCAACCCTTCCTCCAAATTAGTAGGTTCTTCTCCTGTTTCGGTCCATGACAGATGGTCAGGTCCTGAATTCAACCTACTTGGCTTCACAATAACCTCAAAGGCATACTCCTAGAATAGTAGCAACCATTAGCAGATCTTCCCCCCCAACACAGGATTATTGACCAGGTATTTCAGGGCAGAATGATCTGTGTACATTTTGAAATGCCCGCCTAAAAAATAATGCTTGAACTTTTGAAGCAATTATACCATAGCTAATCCTTCATGCTCTGTCGTTGAGTAATTCTTCTTGGCCATTGATAATTTCATGCTCGCGAAGGCTATAAGGTGATCCATCTCTCCTTCACCGGCCTGCGTTAGCACTGCTCCCAATGCAATGCAAGGGGCATCAACATGTACATGGAATTCCTTCTTCCAATCGGGGAAGACCAAAATTGGCATGTGACCATGTTTTCCTTCAAAACATCTAGACTGCGCTGACATTCTTCATCCCAGTAGAATGTAGCATCCTTCTTCAGAAGTTTCTCCATGGGCATGGTAATCTGAGCATAAGCCTTGATGAGCTTTATGTAATATCTTGTATGTCTGAGTGTTGCACGCAACTGTTTGATACTTCTTAGGGCCTCCAAATTCATTATTACCATGATCTTGGTATGGTCCACCATCATCCCTTTCTTGCACACCACATGACCTAGAAATATCCCAAAGGGTACACAGAACAAACAATTCTTCAGAATCAACACGATCTGGTATCTACGACACATATCCAACATCAAGCGTAGACTTTCTACATGGCGTTTTACTAAACCGAACACCATCCAGTCATCAAAATACACCTCCAAGAATGTATGAGTGAAATCCTTAAATACCACTATAACTACACGAGAGAATATCGTAGCCGCATTCTTAAGTCCAAATGGCATTATGGTGTACTGGAAACAACCCCATTCCATCATGAAGGTTGTTTTTCTCATATCCTCTAGCACAATCTTGAATTGATGGTACCCCGAAAACCCATCAGTGAAGGAGTAGGTTTCTTGCCCTCTAATGTTGTCCAATACCTCATCAGTAAACGGTGTCGGAAAGGATCATGGATGCAAGCATCATTAAACTTCCTTAGATCTATGTAAGTCCTTATTTCTCCCTTCTGTTTCCTCTCTTGGACCACCATCGAGCTCACCCAATCAGATTCTTCCATAGGTTCGATGATGCCTGCTTCTAGCATCTTATCCAACTCCAAGTGAACCTTTTCCTTGTATTTGGGATTAAGGTGATACAACCTCTTCTTAATAAGCTTCACATCTGGTTTCAAAGTGATTTTCATCACACCCAAGTCGCTAATGATGCCCTTCAGGTCCAAAAAATTTGTAGGAAAAAGATCCTGGGACTCGTGGAGTAACTCAACAACTTTATCCATAGTGGCATCATCCTGGTAATCCCTAATCTTCACAAATTTTGGCTCTGCTTTAGTGTCAATGTTTACTTGCTTGGTTTTCAATGGCGTGGTGATGTCCAAGTTTTCTATTTGTGCACCTTCGAACTCATGATGGCCTTCTACCTCTGGAATATATATTTCTTGGATCTTCATCCTCCCCCTCAGTGGTCGCATTATAACATTCCAGCGCATGGTGCAGCTAGGTGCTCCAATCTAGCTGAACCAACTCCATATGTTCCTGCGGAATTCTGAAGATCACTGCATTAATATCCTGTAAAGATTCATCAATGCTCTTGAATCCATCTTCAAAACTGAAGGTCATCAAGAATTCTTCCCTTAATATATCCCACTCCACAGTTCCATGTCAAAGCTCTGTTTCTAGATACCAATCCATAGGGATTGTATTCAAAGTATGAAAAAATAAGTGTACCCACTCTGGCTGCAGCTCCATTCCATAAATTTAGTCCACTTCACTAAATGATCGCGTGGATCATTCCTCCCATCGTATTTCTCAGTCAGTTGAATTTTAGGACGACCAAATCACAACCTCATCATCCTTCTATAATCTTGCCATTCATCGAAGTTTTCCTTGTGCGTACCCCACCATCGTTTGGGCATAGCTCATAACACCAAATCCAGTGCTTAGAAGTGATGATCCTCAAGGACTTCTCATTCAAAGGCATCCAAAAACTTATATATGTCAGTTAAACCATCATAATAGGGTAAATTTCTTACCTCTGATTACACACAACACAACAATTTAGTCATCATGTTGCAGAGCAACGTAGATGCTTCATGCAACGCATTATGTTAGTGCTCCAACTCTTCATCTGAATCTGAGGTATAAGAACTTTCTCGGTCCCATGCAATCCATACATTAGCCATTGGATTAATCCAGTCTTGATCTCGCGCAGTTATTTTGTAGATCTGATCCAAGTCATCATCACTTTCTTCATAGTCATGGACCAGTTCAGTATAGCATGGTCCTTCGGTAAGGTCCAATGGTCCTACCACCCAAAGCTATTTCCTCTCAAATGACATTTTCCTCTTTTTCAAGTTGATGACTCCATTCATATCTGTGGCCCAGTCAATTCCAAGTGGCGCGGGGTATGTATTATTGTCGTCGACGATCTCTATTACTTCAAAATCAACCAACGTGCTCGCACCTTCTATTTCCACTGTTACTCCATGTAGTTGTCCCATAGAAATGATCTTTTGTTGGTTTTCTATTCTAAGCTGGATCAGAGACCACTACAGAATAGGTCTCCCCATTCTTTCCCATGTCTTTTTAGGCAAAACGTTCGCGTCCGATCCCAGATCTAAGATAACCTAGTCCATCTCATATTCTCCTATCTACGTGGTGAGCCTCATCTCATGCCCTGTTCTTGCCTCATGTTTGCCAATATTTCTGACTAGGTGTCCATCAGGAGTGTTTTCCTTACCAACAAACTTATTTATTAACTCTTGCAGGCCCTTCACATCTTTGCTATCATGAAAAAGTTTCATATAGGTTTCCAAGAACGTGGTAAGCACAGAGGGATCGACCTCTGTAAGTGCACTAGTTTATGGTACCTTGCTCTGGCTTCCTGAGGTGGAGGCCTTAGCGAAGTTTTTCTTGGCTTCCATAAATGTTTCCCTTGCACATGCCAGATCAAAACTAGCTTCCTTTTCTGGGGCCCTGCAGACCCATCCGTCCTCTTCAAGCTATTTTCCCTTGTCATTTCCAAACTTTATTATGCTCTTTATCACTATATTCACATTCAAATCTTCTTCATGGGGCTCAACTCTCATAATTTGTAAGTTCTATGTAGGTTTTTGAGGCTGCACCTTTTTCTCCTGCATCTTAGCTATCAACATAGGGCATTCTTCTATAGTTTTTTCAAATTGGTTGCAGTATTGACATGATGGGCATGTCTGATTCTGACACTCCCATGCATAGTGCCATGGCATCCCACAGTTGTAACAAATAACCTAAACCCGACCTCTACCAGGCCCTTCTCCTCCTTGGCCTTGTCCTTGTCCATGACATCCTCTGCATGCTCCTTTGACACCCTGCTCTGAAGGCCGACTTTTTGCTTGCATTTGATTGGTAGGTGTTGTTTCCATCATCAAATCATAGCTATGATAGTGGCGCTCATCGTGTCCCATCGATTTACAGAAATTGTAGAACAACTGTTGTGGTGTTTGAACAAACTTTTGCAGGAAATGACAATTATCCATTACATGTTTTCCAGCCACCTAGCAGATAGCACACCATAGCGCGGGCCCTGTACTTGGTCTTGCTAGATATTCTAGCCTTAGGGGAATTGGTCCCCCCCTGTAATATAATTTGTGAAGACATGGCAATGATATTTATCATGCCCTTGGCTCTTACATTTCAAACACCAAACTTCCTCGTGCACCTCTGGCATAGGCCTCCTCTTTCTCAAGCTCTGCAATTCCAAGCAAAGGTTCTGTAATTGCGAGTGAATTTGTTGGACTCCTAAAGTCGCGTTCTAAATAGGTGTTGCATGAAATCTCATCACGATTTCTAGGGCTTCTACCTGAGTTCCTATCTTCTGTTGTAACAAAGAAATCCTCAGGTGGGGTAGAAGTGAGGCTATAAACCACTTGCGGTGCTGACCATCTGTGAGTTACATATTAGCTTCGTAGATCACACACTTCAACCTTTGATCTAACTACCAACACATTTCATCAACCCTCACTGTGATTTCCTTAAATCCAACCGCTGACTGCGCTTACTAAACTCTTTTTTTAAAGCATCCTTAGTCTCTGCTAGCATTGCTACAAGATGATCAACACATTACTTAATATACCACGTTAGTGTGCGGTCTTGCAGAGCAGTAACTAACTACGTCTTCTTTACGTTATCATCAGTGATTTGTTGCATAGTCCACACAACATTCGTGACAAACCAGAACTGATATGTATCTTCGTTCCCTATACCCTTAAAAATTGGAAACTTTATTGAGTTCAACATGTTGAACGATGGTGGTGGCGGAGGTGTGGGCGAAGGTGTATGCTGTGGAGGTGAAGGTGGAGGTGGAGTGGATGGATGATGTATCTATGGAAAAACATGCTTTATCAGCTGGAAAATGCTCTGTGGAAAGGCCTGTACTGTTCCCTGGTCGTCACTTGAAGGAGGTCCAATCAATGGGCTATATTCAGGACCTACTTTCTCTTGATTTCTAAATATTTTTCCACTTCACGTAGATATGAACATCAAGGTAATGGGATAACCCATTTTTCACACAAGAGAATATTAATCCAGGTATTCAAAGATTTTAGATACTTAACTCGTAGTCCCTTGAAGAAGCGCCACTCTACTTCACTGTAGTTGACTAAGGTATCAACCGCGAACTCTATGATAAATCCTCCTATAATACGATCAAGCCAGTGGTCGACAACGTGTGTGATCTTGTCTTCATAGGCTTCTAATCGTCGTAACAACTTTGGAGTCCAGACTATTCGACCGTCAAGCTTCCACCTTCCTTAGTGATCTACCAACGTAGCTGTTAGCTTCCTACTGCAGCAGGTTATTCATATTTCATGATTGACATTTTTACAAGCCAAATATGTCGTACTTTGCATGCTGCAATGCTCCATATTTGCTTAATAGTCTCCAAGCGAAGAAGGCCACTCCAAGTTCATTCAATTGCCTTCCAAATTTTTGAAAACGTTATCCCGATATCGCCAATTTTCAGTTAAAGGGAGGTCCAAACAGCTTAATCTTAGTCTCCCTAGGTTTAAATTTCCTGTTTTAGAATATATAGAATGTAAATCTGTCCAAACAGCTTAATCTTGGCAGATTCTTAGATAGGTAGAGAAGCAAAGGAGCCCAACAGTTTAATCTGGGCCCTTGGAAGAAATAAGGGTAGTATGTAGATAGGAAAGCATCAAAAGAAAAATGGAATGATGGGTTTGTAAGTCTAAGTGCACCCAAATCAAAAGAAGAAAAAATGCTAGGTGAGTAGGCTGGGTAGGTAGTTCTGAGGTTGCTGAATCCTAATTGCTGATCAGTTCCAGATTTCCAGGTGTCATCTCACCCAGGACACAATCAACAGGCAATTCTATGTGAGAAGCTCAAAAGAGGTATAACTAACTCCCCTTCTCCACTTCCCCCCAACCATTAACTAACTTCCCCAAAACAGGTCAAGATCCGCTTGATCCCTCTTAAGATTCATCATTTTCATAGCAGTTGCTTGAGTAAAGATCTGCTTTACTCAAAATTGTTCCATACTCTCTTTGAAGAGTGGTTCTACCCCCTTGTAACAGCCTAAGGTCTCCTAAACTTAGTGCTTTCTTACCATCTCCATACTAACCACTAACACTATTATTTAGCTCCCTATACTTTCCCCTGTCCCCTACTAATACTATGTAAATCTTCCCCTATGTATTATCCCTCCCCCTGGTTGAAAAATAACCATAAGTAACCCCGGGAATTGCTTAGTTTACCTGAAACGTAGCAAGAACGCTCACTCTTCAAACCATCTAGCAAATACAATGGACTCCTTCCAGAATATGAACTCCCTCTGAGGTGATCGGACCCCTTCCAAAACCTCAATCGCCTTTCACACCCACTTGCTTACTCCTTCCGCCCAAAACAAACCCCTTGCCGACTCCCTTAACACTCCGCAGACCCTTAAAAGCCAGATTGCATCGCAAGATCGTAGTTTCCTCTCCATGCAAGTTATGACCCATCCGTCACCACCCGACGCGATATCGCGATATCAGCGGTCGCAAGCGCCAAATGTCCAAATCAAACACCCTCCGTTCCCCGCCAATGCGATATTGCGATCGCATCGGAGGTAGTTCATCGCATCGCTTCACTATCAGCACCTCACCATGTCATTCTGTACCAGGGACCTGCCACAGCTGACGTCATCCACTGTACAGCCGATGTCATGCTGACGTCAGCAGTCAGAAAGCCGAAACTTCGCGCAGGAAGAGAAATCGCACTTCGGAGCTCCAGAATAAGAAACAGAGGCAGTTTTCGATGCGTGATTAGCGCGAAGCGCTAATCATGCATCGCTACGAGAAATAGGCCGTTTCAGGGAATCTTCGGGGAATCTTCTGATTCCCTAGCCCGTTGTGCGCCAAAAAAGCCCGAAAATCGCCCGATCGTGCCAAATTGATCCAGTTTAAAGACAGCAGCAGATCAATGATAGAGTTTAAAGTGTATCAGATCAAATCATCAGATATCAAGCGTGTCAAAGAGTATCAGTAGACGGCGGAAGCCATCAATGTAGCGGCAAAGAGTATCAGTTAAAATCTCGAGCAGCGGCCCGAAGCAGGAGAACATTTAATACCTTCCAGCAGATTCAAAGAAAGAGGGCGAAGCCACTCGAAGCCCTCAAATCATAATTATTGCACATTTAACTCACACCAGAGCAGAACTACAGTTCTCGAAGCACAATCATTTCAGCAGCACCGCATCCAGCACCCAAGGGCCACATTGTGATCTTTTCTGATCCAGCTGCCTCTAGCGCAGCCAAAAGGATTTACCTGCATTTAATTCCAACAACACTTAGATTTTTGAAGAGTTTTCTAGCAGACCTGTTTAGGTCAATTGTAATGAATGTCTTTCCGATATTTTGCTTATAAATACCACCCTGAACAATGTAGTGAGGGGTTGGTTGGTTGGTAGTAGGTTGGTTAGTTTGCTTCCCAGCATTTTCTCCAAGTAGAGACCCGCACTGTAACTGTCATATTTTCTATAATCAAAGATTGTTGAAATCATGGATTGCGAAACTACTTGATGTGTTCAATTGGCCAAGGAATGATTACGAAATTCCTGTGCTTCTACATGATCCAATAAGTGTTTCTCTCCTTTGTTAATTTTCATGTTTTTACCACCGTTTCGCCTTCTAAATTGCAAGAAAAAAAGAATAGCTTAAGATTTGTTTCACTACACCTTAAGTTCAATTTCTGCATTTTTCTATGTTTTCTTCAGAAATAGCTATGAGCATGTATACTTAAATGAT